>CAKNYM010047258.1:35482-56311 GCA_932195095.1 Andricus curvator | reverse complement strand
TGAAAATTTGTCTTTTTAATTTAAAAATTCATTTATTTTAGTAGAAATTGCATCTTTCTTGGATAAAAATGCAACTGTTTAATTGAAAATTTATTTCTTGGTATAATATTTTTTGGTTAAAAATACATCTGTTTCACGATTATTACAAATTAATTCAAAATTGAAGTACTTTGTTAAAAATAATTTTTTTTTGTTGAATACCTATCTCTTTGGTTGAAAATCTACCCATTTGGTTGAAAATTATTATTTTTTACTTAAATTCAACTGTTTTTATTTGAAATTAAAATCTTTATTGGTTGAAATATCAACTATTCAATTTTTTTCGAGAATTCGTCTTTTTGTGTTGAAAATTCAACAATTTTGTATAAAATTCAACTATTTGATTGAAAATGCATATTTTCAAGTTAAAAACTTAACTGTTTCGTATAATATTCCTCTTTTTGGCTTGAACATTCAACGATTTCTTTCAAATTTTTTATTTTTTTATTAAAGAATCATTCTTGGTTGAAAATTCATCTCTGTCTGAAAATTCGTCTTTTTCGATCAACAATTTTTCTCTTTTTGTGGCACTTTAATCTTTTTTAATTGAAAATGTAACTTTGGTTGAAACTTGAACTATTTTGTGAAAAATTCGTCTTTTTGGTCAAAAATTCAGTTCTTTAGTTGAAGAGTGAACTTTTTGTTGAATATTCGTTTTTTTTAATTGTAAATTAGTTTTTTTAAAGAAAAAGTTAACTATTCCATTTTTCGTTGATAATACATATTTTTTGTTAAAAATTCATTTCGTTGGTTCAAAGATGAAATATTTTGTTGAAAATTCGTTTTTTTTTTATTGAAAATTAATTTGTTCTAACTGAAAATGTAACACTTCCATTTTTTCTTGAAAATCTTTCTTTGTTAGTTAAAAATCCTTTTATTTTGTTAAAAACTTAACTGTTTCGTAGAATATTCCTCTTCTTGGCTTGAACATTCAACGATTTCGTTGAAATTTTTTTTTTTTCAAGAATCGTTCTTGGTTCTTGGTCTTTGGGTGAAAAATTTAATATTTTGTTAAAAAATTTTTTTTCTTGATCACATTTTTAAGTTAAAAATTCAACTATTTGGTTGAAAATTATCTGTTTTGATGAAAATTCAACAACTTGGTTGAAAAATCAACCATTTTATTGAAAAGTGATCTTTTTTTATGGAATTCAATTGTTTTTGATTTAAAATAAAAATGTTTATCGGTTAAATTATGAATTATTAAATTTATCGTTAAAAAATCGTCCTTTTGGCTTGAAAATTCAAAATTCTGTTGAAATTTTTCTTTTTTTGACTGAAAAATCTTTCTGGGTTGAAAATTCAACTCTTTTGTGAAAATTCGTCTTTTTGGATCAACAATTTATCTCTTTTTGTAGCACTTTAATCTTTTTTAATTAAAAATGTAACTTTGGTTGAAAATTGAACGTTTTTGTTGAAAATTCGTTTTTTTTTATTGTAAATTAGTTTTTTTTTAAATAAAAAGTTAACTATTCCATTTTTCGTTGATAATACATATTTGTTCTTAAAAATTTAACTAATAGGTTAAAAATTCATCATTTTTGTTAAAAATTCATTTCGTTGGTTCAAAGATGAAATATTTTGTTGAAAATTCTTTTTTTTTTTTTGTTGAAAATTAATTTGTTCTAACTGAAAATGTAACACTTCCATTTTTCTTTGAAAATCTTCCTTTTTTAGTTAAAAATCCCTTTATTTTGTTAAAAACTTAACTGTTTCGTGGAATATTCCTCTTTTTGGCTTGAACATTCAACGATTTCGTTTAAATTTTTTATTTTTTTATTGATGAATCATTCTTGGTTGAAAATTCATCTCTTTGGGTGAAAATTTAAATATTTTGTTACAAATTTTTTCTTCTTTTGAAAATTCACATTTTTAAGTTAAAAATTCAACTATTTGGTTGAAAATTATCTTTTTTGATGAAAATTCAACAACTTAGTTAAAAAATCAACCATTTTATTGAAAAGACATATTTTTTATGGAATTCAATTGTTTTTGATTCAAAATGAATTTTTTTTTAGTTAAATTATCAACTATTAGGTTTATCGTTAAAAATCGTCCTTTTGGCTTGAAAATTCAACATTTTGTTGAAATTTTTCTTTTTGGACTGAAAAACCTTTCTGGGTTGAAAATTCAACTCTTTTGTGAAAATTCGTCTTTTTGGATTAACAATTTATCTCTTTTTGTAGCACTTTAATCTTTTTTAGTTAATAATGTAACTTTGGTTGAAAATTGAACTATTTTGTGGAAAATTCGTCTTTTTGGTAAAAAATTCAGTGAATTAGTTTTTTAAAATAAAATGTTAACTATTGCATTTTTCGTTGATAATACATATTTGTTGTTCAAAATTTAACTAATAGGTTGAAAATTCATCATTTTTATTAAAAATTCATTTCGTTGGTTCAAAGATGAAATCTTTTGTTGAAAATTCGTTTTTATTTTTGTTGAAAATTAATTTGTTTTAACTGAAAATGTAACACTTCCATTTTTCCTTGAAAATCTTTCTTTCTTTTTGTTAGAAAAATTAATTATTTGGTCAGAAAATTACTTTTTTCTGGAAAATTCATAATTTTGGGTTAAAAATTACACGATTTGATTAAAATTTGTGTATTTCTTTGCTGGAAAATCTTTTTTGGTTAAAAATTCAACTCTTTTGTTGAAAACTTATTTCTGTTGCCTGACTAATTTTTTTTTTTTTTAATTGTTTTTTTTTTTTAATTCATCTCTTTTGGCAGAAATGTTATCTTTTTCAGTTAAAAATGCTGAGAACTATAATCTTTTTTGGTTACTGATTTCATTATTTGGTTGAAAAATTAATTGTTTTATTGAAAATTTAAACATTTTGTTTAAGTCATCCCTTTTGGTTAAAAATTCAACTTTTTGTTGAAAATTCGTCTTGCTGGGTTGAAAATTCAACTATTTTCGTATAAAATTTACTTCTTGTTTAAAACTCATCTTTTGATATTTAAAAGTCAAACTAAAATCTTTTTTTGATGAAAATTTGACAATTTTTTGAAAATTTGTCTTTTTAATTTAAAACTTCATCTATTTCAGTAGAAATTGCATTTTTCATGCATAAAAATTGAAACTGTTTGATTGAAAATTTGACCATTTTTTTTAAATTTGCCTTTTTAATTTAAAACTTCATTTATTTCAGTAGAAATTGCATTTTTCATCAATGAAAATTGCAACTGTTTGGTTGAAAATTCAACAATTTTGTTAGAAAAATTAATTATTTGGTCAGAAATTAATTTTTTTCTTGAAAATTCACAATTTTGAGTTGGAAATTAAACAATTTCATGGATTTTTTTTTATATTTCTTGGCTGAAAAATCTTTCTTGGTTGAAAATTCAACTCTTTTGTTGAAAACTAATTTTTTTTGCCTGAAACTTTTTGGTTGAAAATTCGTCTCTTTATTCTGAAAATTCATCTCTTTTGGTAGAAATTAAATTAAAATGAAATTACAAATGCTGAGATTTATAATTTTTTTGGTTACTAATTTTATTATTTGGTTGCAAATTTAATTATTCTGTTGAAAATTTAAACATTTTGTTCAAATCATCCCTTTTGGTTAAAAATTCAACTTTTTTGTTGAAAATTATTCTTCTTTGCTTGAGGATTCAACTATTTTGTTTCAAAATTTTGTTTGAATTTAACAAATCACTTTTCTGTCGAAGATTCATATTTTTAGTTGAAAATTCATCTCTTTGGTTAAAAGTATAACTATTTTGTTGAAAATTGACCTTTTTAAATTAAAAATTCAACTTCAAGAGTAAAAATTAAACTACTTTGTTGAAAAATTTTTTTCATGAAGTTTTATCTCATTGGTTGAAAATTTAACTATTTTATTAAACATTATTTTTTTTCTGAAAATTCATATTTTCCGTTATAGTTAAATTTTCAGTTGAAACAATTAATTTTCATTTAAAAAAAATAAAAATTTAAACAAAATAGTTGAATCCTCAACCCGAACAGATTAACTTTCAGCCAGCAAGTCCATTTTTAACCCAAAAAGATACATTTTTTACCAAAATAGTTGAATTTTCAGTCCAAAAATATGAATTCGCAAACCCAAATTGAATTTTTAACTAAAATTATAAATCTTCAACCAAAAATGATGAATTCCTCAACTAAATTAAAAAGACGAATTTAAAAAAAAAAATCATGGATTTTATTAAACCAACTTGTTGAATTTTCAAATAGAAAAAATTAATTTTTAATTTAAAGTTTCCATTTTTTTTTATAATAAATGGGATAGTTAAATTTTCCGTTAAAATAATTAAGTTTCATTTAAAAAAAACTAATTTTCAACAAAATAGTTCAATCTCCAACCCAGACAGATTAATTTTCATGCAAGCAGTTGCATTTAATTCAACCAAAACATATGAATTTTCTAACAAAATAGTTGAATTTTCAATCTAAAAATATGAACTTGTAACAAAAATAGAATTTTGAACAAAAATTACGAATCTTCAATTAAAAACATAAAATTCTCAATCAAACATGTAATACTAGATATTTCATCAAAAAAAGATTTTAATGTTGTTTCATTTTGTTTGAATTTAAGAAATCACTTTTTTGTCGAAGATTCATATTTTCAGTTGAAAAATCATCTCTTTGGTTGAAAGTTTAACTATTTTGTTGAAAATTGATCTTTTTTAATTAAAAATTCAACTTCTTGAGTAAAAGTTAAACTACTTTGTTGAAAAAAATTTTTTTCATGAAGGTTTATCTCATTGGTTGAAAATTTAACTATTTTATTAAAAATTATTTTTTTTCTAAAAATTCATATTTTCTGGTTGAAAATTCAATTTTTGTACAGAAAATTCATCATTTTGCTTGAAGGTACGACAATTTAGATAAACTTTTTTTGTCATGACTGACAAATATTTATTTGTTGAAATGTCGTCTTTTTGGTTTTAAAATTCCTTTTTTCTATGAAATTTTATTTTTTCTGTTGAAATATCAACTATTACACTTTTTTGTTAAGACTTCATCTTTTTAAATTGAAAATTCAATTAGTTTGTTAAAAATTTAATTATTTTGTTGAAAATTGATGTATTTTGTACAAATTATTATTTTTCATCTGAAAATTTAACCTTTTCCCTGTTTGGTTACAACTTTATCCTGTATATTGTACAAGTTGGGAATTCATCTTTTTCTGGTAGAAAATTAATCTTTTTGGTCGAAAATTCATCTTTTTGGTTAAAAAATTAACAGCTTTTTTGAAAATTCATTTTTTTTTTTGTTTTGTTAAAAATTATTTTTTTATATATTTTTTCATCTAATTATTATTTTTTCATGTTTTTCACTTTAGAATAAAATGATTAAATTTTAAAAATCATGATGCACAATTTGATAATTAATCATTTTTAACGACTTATTTTCAAGATCCTAATTTAAGAGTGCTTCAATTTTTTAAAAAGTTTGGAATTGTTTAATCTTTAACGCTTCAAGTTTGAATTATTGTTATTTTAAATGTATACAATAATTTTTACAAAATACATTGAAAATTGAAATAAACATTTTCCTCTGATCAAAATGTTTCATCATTGTATTTTTAATAAATAAATAATATTCATTAAACAATTTTTTAATTGTTTAAATTCGTTAATATTCTAAACTGTTTGTGACTTTTATTATTCGGGAATTTTCCAATTTAGGATTTTTCTATTTTGGCTATTTTATAATTTCGAGAATTTTCTATTTCGATTATTTTATTTTTGGGGAATTTTACAAAGTTGGGATTTTTCAGTTGTCCCGTTGAAGAGTTGAAAAAATAAATAATTAAAAATTGAAAAATATTTGATTGGAAAATTTTAAAAATGAATAATAATTCTAAATGAAGTGTTAAAAATGTTCAATGCTAAATTTTCAATTTTTGTTTTTCACATGTTTTAATTTTGCAATTAAAATTAAAATGGTTCAATTAAGAATATAATTAACAATTTGAAAATGGGTAATTTTTAAACAATTCAAATTGACTTAAAGTAATTGATATTTTAAAGGATATAAGTATAAATTTTTTAAATCTATCTATCAATTTTAATACTAAATTATAATTATAATTTTCGAAGTTTAAATGATCCAGTTTTCAAAATTCTAATCTGATAGTATTAAATTATGAATATTTTGAAACTGCCCTATTTTAGAAAATTTTATCTGAAATCATTCAATTTGGAGATTCTTCAATTAAAATAAAATTGCTTTGAACGCTTTGAATTAAAAATTATACAATTTCAACTTCTTTCGAATGAAATTGTCCCAGTTTCAAAATTTTAATTCAAAATAAATTCATTTTGAAAGTTTTTGATTAAAAATTTTCCAATTTCAAACTCTTTCAAAGGTCAAATTATTCAATTTTGAATTTTTTTAGAAATGATACAATTTCAATATTGCTTTTCACTTCATTCGAAATATCGTCCTTTTTTTTAATTTCACCTAATAAAAAATTGTTTGATTTGGAACGTTTCAATTCAAAATAGTTCAATATATTTTTTCAATTGCAAACGCTTTCAATTCGAAATTATTAATGATTTTTTTAAATTGTTTAAGCCTAATATTTTTTATTTATTTTTTTCAGATAATAGAATTATTGGACGCATTTCCTGTTGGTCTTGACTTTGTGATGGTTTTCGAATACATGCCTTTAGGTTTATGGGAACTGATAAAAGATAACGACAATCCTCTTACAGATGCACAAACAAAAGCCTACATGAAAATGTTATTAGAAGGCGTTGCTTACATGCACTCAAAAAATATCATGCATAGGGTACGTAAATTTATTAAATATAATTTTTGGTTTCTCAAAATATTAATAAAAGATCTTCAGACATTCAGGAGAGTCATAATTCGACGCCTCCATTCCATACAGCTCCACGTCGCCTTTGGGCGGAGTACTCCGTCGCCTTTGGGCGGAGTACTCCGTCGCCTTTATGCGGAGTACTTCGTCGCCTTTGGGCGGAGTACTCCGTCGCCTTTAGGCGGAGTACTCCGTCGCCTTCAGGCGGAGTACTTCGTCGCCTTTAGGCGGAGTACTTCGTCGCCTTTAGGCGGAGTACTTCGTCGCATTTAGGCGGAGCACTTCGTCGCATTTGGACGGAGTACTCCGTCGCATTTGTTCGCTGTGCAGTTCCAAGTCCTGTGGATAAGTATAGGACCTAGAGCTATACAGCGATCAGAAGCGACAAAGAGCTGTAAATTTTGAAAATGATAGAAATTGGGGCATAGGGGAAGAAAGAACTATTCTATCTCTCTCAGTGGGTCACTTTGCATCTCTAAAACACTATCTTTTCCTATCCTTAATCCCAATAATTTCTTATTTCTTTCTCTACCTCTTTTGACCATGTACTCTTATCATTTTCTATCCCTCGAAATTGGGGAAACAATCGAAAAGTTAGGGAATTGATTAAAAAGGTTAATTTGACGTTAACCACGTAGTCAGCCACCTAGCATTATCCTGCTGGAAGTAAAAAGATCATCTAATCTTTTTGAATAATTTTGAATCTTCATGATAGAAAGAGATAGAGAAAATTTATCCCATTCAATCTCTTCGTCAATCTAAATTCCCGTCTATCTTTTTCAATCTCCTCTCCTCTATCTTATCCTATCAATCTAAATTCACGTGTATCTTTTTCAATACCTTCTTCTCTATCTCATTCTATCCTTTATCTATCTACGTCAATATTTTTCTATCTCTTTGTCAACCGTAATTTACGTCACGTTGTCTTTCTGGTACGTGGGCAACGTCAAATTAATTTTTTTAAGTAAATTCGCTAACTTTTCGATGGATTCCCGAATTTTCATGGATAGAAAATTATAAGAGTACTCAATCGCGAAAGATAGAAAAAAAGATAGACAAGGATTCAAATTTATATTAAAGAGATAGAATGAAGTAAAGAAAAAGATATAAGGGTCATCAGTCACAGAAAAAGAGAAAAAGATTAAAAAGATTGAAATTCGTGATAGATAGATTAAGGGATAGAAAAAGATAAGAGTGCTTGGTCACGAAGTGTAGAGAAAGAGATAGAAAATTATTGAAACTAGGGATAGGGAAAGATAGAGTTTTAGGGATGCAAAGTGAACCATTGAGAGATAAAAGGAAAGATATAATAGTTCTATCTTTTCTCATCCCTCGATTTCTATCTTTTTCAATCCTTCTAATTCCAGCAGGGCAAAACCTTGAGGTTGACATGGACAAATGAAGGATGGGGTGAGATAGAGAAGAAAGGATTAAAAATGATGGACGTAAATATAGCTTGACAAAGAGGTAGAAACAGATAGACGTTACTAGATGTAGTATATGATGAGATAGAGAAGAGGAGATAGAAAAAGATGGACGGAAATTTTGGATTAACGGAAATGACAAAAGATTGACATGAATTGATAAAGGATAGGGTGAGATGGAGAAGAGGGGCTTGAAAAAGTTAGGCGTAAATTTATATTGGCGAAGAGATAGAAAAAGATAGACGTTGACAGATGTAGGATACGATGAGATAGAGAAGAGGAGATTCAAAAAGATAAACGGGAATTTAAATTAACAGAGATAAAAAATATTGACGTGAATAGATGAAGGACAGGATGAGATAGAGAAGAGAGAATGGAAAAAGATAGACGTGAATTTAGTTTGACAAAAAAATAGAAAAAGAATGACGTTGATAGAAGTAGGATATAATGAGATAGAGAAGAGTACATTAAAAAAGACAGACGGGAATTTAAATTGACAGAGAGATAGAAAAATACTGACGTGGAGAGAGGAAGGATAGGATGAGATAGAGAAGAGGGTCTTGAAAAAGATAGACGTGAATTTAGATGGAAAAATAGATTGGAAAAGAGAAACTTTGATAGATGTATGATACGATGAGATAGGGAAGAGAGTATTGAACAAGATAGACGTGAATTTAATTTTACAAAGAAATAGAAAAATGTTGACGTGGGTAGATAAAGGATAGGATGAGATGGAGAATGGGGTATTGAAAAACATAAACGTGAATTTAAATTGACAAAGAGATAGAAAAGGATTGACATGAGAAGATAAAGGATGGGATGGGATAGAGAAGAGGGGATGGAAAAAGATAGGCGTGAGTTTAGATTGAAAAATAGATAGAAAAAGATAGACGTTGGTAGATGTAGAATACGATGAGATAGAGAAGATAGAGAAGAGAAGATGAAAAAAGATAGATGGGCATTTAGATTAACAGAGATAAAAAAATGTTGGCATGAGTAGATAAAGGATAGGATGAGACAGAGAAGAGGGAATGGAAAAAGATAGACGTGAATTTAGTTTGACAACAAAATAGAAAAATCTTGACGTTGATATATTTAGAATACGATGAGATAAAGAAGAGTAGATTAAATAAGATAGACGAGAATTTAGAAGACAGAGATATAAAAAAATACTGACGTGGATAGATAAAGAATAGGATAAGATAGAGAAGAGAGTTTTGAAAATGATAGACGTGAATTTAGATTAAGAACTAGAAAGAAAAACACAAACGTTGATAGATGTATGATACGATGATATAGGAAAGAGGATATTGAAAAAGATAGACGTGAATTTAGATTGACAAAGAGATAGAAGAAGATAGAGAAGGGGGTATTGTAAAACCTAAACGTAAATTTAGATTGACATAGAGATACAGAAAGATTGACGTAAACAGATAAAGGATGGGATGAGATAGGGAAGAGGATATTGAACAAGATAGACGTGAATTTAATTTGACAAAGAAATAGAAACATGTTGACGTGGATAGACGAAGGATAGGATGAGATGGAGAATGGGGTATTGAAAAATATAAACGTGAATTTGAATTGACAAAGAGATAGAAAAGGATTGACGTAAACTGATAAAGGATGGCATGAGATAGAGAAGAGCGAATTGAAAAAGATAGACGTGAATTTAGATTGACTAAGGGATGGAAAAAGACAAACGCTGATAGATGTATGATACGATGAGATAGGAAAGAGGATATTGAAAAAGATAGAAGTGAATTTGGTTTGGCAAAGAAATAGAAAAATATTGACGTGGATAGACAAAGGATAGGATGATATGGAGAAGAGGGTATTGAAAACGATAAACGTGAATTTAAATTGACAGAGAGATAGAAGAAGATTGACGTGATCAGATAAAGGATGGGATCAGACAAAGAAGAGGGGATTGAAAAAGATAGACGTGAATTTAGATTGACTAAGAGATGGAAAAATATTGACGTTGATATATTTAGGATACGATAAGATAGAGAAGAGTAGATTAAAAAAGATAGACGAGAATTTAGAAGACAGAGAGATATAAAAATACTGACGTGGATAGATAAAGGATAGGATAAGATAGAGAAGAGAGTCTTGAAAAAGATAGACGTGAATTTATTTTGACAGAGAAATAGAAAAGTTTTGACGTAGATAGACAAAGGATAAGATGAGATAGAGAAGGGGATATTGAAAAACATAAATGTGAATTTAGATTGACAGAGAGATAGAAAAAGATTGATCTGAACAGATAAAGAATGGAATGAGATAGAGGAGAGGGGATTGAAAAAGATAGACTTGAATTTTGATTGACAAAGAGATAGAAGAAGATAGACGAAGAGGAGATTGAAAAAGATAGACGGGAATTTAGATTGACAAAATTATAGAAAAAGATAAACGTTGATAGATGTAGGATATAATGAGCAAAAGAAGAGTAGTTCATAAAAGATAGACGGGAATTTAAATTAACAGAGATAAAAAAAGATTGATATTAATAGGTGAAGGATAGATAAAGAATAGAGAAAAGGGGATGGAAAAAGATAGACGTGAGTTAAGATTGAAAAATAGATAGAAAAAGGTAGACGTTGGTAGATGTAGAATACGATGAGATAGAGGAGAGAAGATGAAAAAAGATAGATGGGAATTTAGATTTGAAAATAGATAGAAAAAGGTAGACGTTGATACATGTCGGAGAAGATGAGATAGAGAAGAGGGGATTGAAAAAGATAGACGTGAATTTAGATTAAGAAAGAGATAGAATAAGATAGACGAAGAGGAGATTAAAAAAGATAGACGGTAAGTTAGATTAAAAGAGATAAAAAAATGTTTACATGGAGAGATAAAGGATAAGATGACATAGAGAAGAGGGAATGAAAAAAAATATACGTGAATTTAGTTTGACAAAAAAAATAGAAAAATATTGACGTTGATAGAAGTAGGATACGATGAGATAGGAAAGATGATATTGAAAAAGATAGACGTGAATTTATTTTGACATAGAAATAGAAAAGTATTGACGTGGATAGAGATAGAAAAAGATTGACGTTAACAGATAAAGGATGTGATGAGATAGAGAAGAGGGGATTGAAAAAGATAGATGTGAATTCAGATTGACAAAGAGATAGACGAAGATAGACGAAGAGGAGATTGAAGAAGATAGACGGGAATTGAGATTGACAGAATGATTGAAAAAGATAAACGTTGATTGATGTAGGATATAATGAGGAAAAGAAGAGGAGTTCAAAAAAGATAGACGGGAATTTAAATTACCAGAGATAAAAAAAGATTGATATTAATAGATAAAGGATAGATAAAGGATAGGGAAGAGGAGATGGAAAAACATAGACGTGAGTTTAGATTGAAATATAGATAGAAAAAGATAGACGTTGGTAGATGTAGAATAAAATGAGATAGAGAAGAGAAGATGAAAAAAGATAGATAGAAAAAAATAGACGTTGATAGACGTAGGACAAAATGAGATGGAGAAGAGGGGATAGAAAAAGATAGACGTGAATTAAGATTAACAAAGAGATAGAATAAGATAGACGAAGAGAAGATTAAAAAAGATAGACGGTAATTTGAATTAAAAGAGATAAAAAAAATGTGGACATGACGAGACAAAGGATAAGATGAGATAGAGAAGTGGGAATGGAAAAAGATAGACGTGAATTTAGTTTGACAAAAAAAAAAAAATATTGACGTTAATAGAAGTAGGATACGATGAAATAGAGAAGAGTAGATTAAAAAAGATAGACAGGAATTTAGATTGACAGAGAGATAAAAAAAGATTGACGTTGTCAGATAAAGGATGGGATGAGATAGAGAAGAGGGTATTGAAAAAGATAAACGTGAATTTAGATTGAAAAATAGATAGAAAAAGATAGATGTTGATAGATGTAGTATACGATGAGATAGAGAAGAGGAGATTGAAAAAAATAAACGTAAATTTAGATTAACAGAGATAGAAAGATTCATAAAGATTCAAAATTATTCAAAAGAATAGGATCTCTTTTTACTTTTACCAGGGCGGTTAAACGTGACGTGGATGACTGTGGAATGGAGGCAACGAACTTCTTCTTTATTTAGGAATAAATCTTCTAAGAAGGATTTTTATATATTTTTAAAAATAATTTTTTTCAATTACAGGATTTAAAACCTGCTAATTTGTTGATAAATAAATATGGAATTTTAAAAATTGCTGACTTTGGACTATCACGTTTGATGTGGGAGGACGTCAGTCGGCCTTATTCTCATCAAGTAGTAACTCGATGGTATAGGGCACCCGAATTATTGTATGGTGCAAAATTTTATTCAGCAGCCATCGATATGTGGTCGGTTGGATGTATTTTTGGCGAAATGCTCAATAATTCTCCCCTTTTCCCAGTGAGTTAAACTAACAATAAAAAATTACCAAGAAATATAGGGAAAACCGGGAAATGAAAAAATTATAATTTTTAATTTGGAACAGGGAATTTAAGTGAAAAATTATAATTTTGATTTTGGGACAAGGAATTTCAGTGAGGAAATATAATTTTTACTTCAGGAGAGGACATTTTCTAGAAGAATTATAATTTTTGAATAGTACTAGGAATTTCCGTAAAGAATTATAATTTTCATTTTAAGTTGGAATAGGAATTTTGCAAAAGAATTTTAATTCTGATTTAGAAGAAGGCAATTTTCAAAAAAATCTTTATTCCAGATCAAAATTCGTCACAATCTGATACTTTCCATCCCCAAATTTGGGAAAAATAGAGTTGCTATATTTCTGAATTATAATAGACCATTTTTTAAAGGAAAATAATTTCGACTTGTGACAGATAATTTTTTGAAATAAATATAATTGTGTCTTGGAAAATAATTTTAATTCTGATTTAAAAAAAATAAAATTTGCAAAAACAAATCTCTTCATCATCTCAATTTTAGTAAAAGTGAGTTACCATGTTTCTGAATTGAAATAAAAAATGTTATAAATAAATATAATTGTGGCTTGAATTTGGGCAGGAAATTTCCGTGAAGAATTATAATTTTGACTTTTAATTCTAAATCAATTTTAAATTCTAAATCCCTGTTCCAAATCAGAATTCGCGAAGAATTATCATTTTTTCTGGTAACAGGTAATTTATGACATAGATCGGGAAATTTGGAAAAATAATTTCTATTTTTATTTATAAAAAGAGAATTTACGCAAAAAAAATCCCCGTTCCAATCTAGAATTTGTCAGATTTTGAAAATTCTTTGTTCTAAATCAGAATTTGAATATCAAAATTTTTTTTTGCAAATAAAAATTTTGCAGAATTTAAAAAATACCTATTCCAAATTTTAGAACAATGCACTTACTAAATTTTCGAATTTTAATATAAAATGTTATAAATAAATATAATTTAGACCTAGAAAAGGGAATTTTTTGAAATAAATATAATTGTAATTCAAAACAGGGAATTTCCCGTGAAGAATTATAATTCAGACTTTGGAATAGGGAATTTCTGTATAAAGAAATATAATTTTCATTTTGTAAGAGGGAATTTTCGAAAATATTTATAATTCTCATTTGGAAATTATAAAAGCATTAAAATGAACAGAGAATTTTTGACATGGAATGGAAATTTGGAAAATAATTTTAATTATGATCCCTGTTCGAAGTCATACTTCCTCAGATTTTGAAATTTGCTTGTTCCAAATCAAAATTTGTTAGTATTCTAAAATTCTTCTTTTCGCTAATAAAAATTTGCCAGAATTAAAAAATATTCACTCTTTCAAATTTTAGAAAAAAAGTAGCTACTATATCTCTTAATTATAATAGAAAATGTTATAAATAAATAGGGCAGAGAATTTTCGTAAAGAATTATTATTTGACTTGAAACAGAGAATTTCTGACATGAAACGGGAATTTTCTAAAATAATTATAATTCTGTTTTAGAAGACGGAAATTGAAAAAAAAAACCTGTATCAGATTCAGAATTATAATTCTTTTACAAAATTCTCTGTTCCATGCCGAAATTATAATTCTCATGACCGAAAATTATGGGATGTTTCAACTGAGAATTATAATCCTTCTCCAAAATTCCCTATTTAAAATCAAAATTCCTTGAAATCGTTTAAACATCTCTCAAAACCTTTTAAAATATTTGAAAATTTTTGAACTCTTTTAAAATGACTAGAAAAAAATTAACAATTGACCGGGACAAAACCGGGAATTTAAAATACAATAGATATGATAAATGATATATATAATACAAAAAAATACAATAGAATGTGTTTTGGGACTTTTCAAACTAATTTATGAAAGGAAAGCGAAGGAATTTTTAAATTAAAATGAAGGTTTATTGCTAATACTATTTACATTGGAAGCTCGCATCTTATTCTAGACGTGTGGGTATTAGGATTTTTGAGCTTAAGATGGTTTGGCTCTTCTTCACTCGGGCAAGGGTAGGAGCGGAGAAACCACGGAGATGTGGCTTGGGCCGAAGCCCGGGGAGATCTGTCTCTCGGTTCGTTTTCAAAATATATTTATTGTTCATAATTTGTACAGAGATTGATACAGGAGTAGAATCTTATATGTTTTGTACTTTATCTTCAGATACCTAGTTCCCGATTGGAACTTTACCTCTTATTAGTTTTATAATTATATCTTCGTTCAAGATTATATGTTTATTATTTGAATATATCATCATTAATTTTTATTATTCTTATTATTCTAAGTAAAAATTTTTTATCAAAAACTTATACATTTTAGGTTGCCCTTAAAACTAATATCACAACTTAAGAGTAAATAATAATCATGAAACAGGAAGAAGAAGTGACAGGAGGTCCGAGATCAGAAACCAAACCTCCAGCTAGACATATCGAAAAAACCAGAGGGATGATTCCAGAACTCAGCCCCCTATTCCCTTCGCCCTCCCGAAACTGTTATGTTATTGTTCTTTCACAAGCCTTTTATACTAAATTAGCATTAAGGTCTAGATTGATTGTTGAGGCTCACCTAATAATAATTGATATGGCATCTTATATTTTGGTTTAAACGGCATTTCAGTCTTATTCTTATAAACAATAAATTCATCCTGGAGATCGCCGAGCTTCACAACTTGATTTATATAGAAATCCTTAGTCATATCATAAATATGATTCTTAATAGGTTTTAAATTATATTTCGAATGTAAATCTAAGTTTTTGTCTGTAGGTGCAGCTTTAACGATCATTCGCAGACATTTATTTTGAATTCTTTGGAGTTGATTAATATTTGAACTACAGGTTCCAGACCATATCGGAGCTGCATATGTTATTAAAGGCATAATGATTGATTTATATACTATCAGTTTATTTTTAACAGCTAGCTTACTTCTTCTACCTATCAGACAATTTAAAAACCCTACCATCCGCATAGTCTTCTTTTTAATTTTCTCTATTTGTTTATTATATTTTAATTTCGAACATAGTGTGAGTCCTAAATAAACGCCGCTAGAAACTGGTGCAATTTTAATTTCATTCATATACAAGTCTGGTGTAAATTCTTTCCTGGCTTTATTTTTGAAAATAATAAACTCAGTTTTCTCTACATTTATTTTTAACTTCCATCTATCAAAATATTCAATTAGTATGTCTAAATATTGTTGGATTTTTTCAATTGCCAACCTAATTCTCCAGGATGCAGCGTAAATCGCAGTGTCATCCGCAAACATTGACAATTTGACAGTATCAGTTCTCGGGATATCATTAGTATAGTAAATAAAAAGCACCGGGCCCAGTATTGATCCTTGTGGAACTCCTGCATTTATTTTCTTTTCAGTTGAGGTTACATTATTTGCCGTTACCACAAATGATCTATTTTTTAGATAACTGATTAGAATTTTTAAAATGTAGGTTGGAAAATTCAAATTTTTAAGTTTATAAATAAGTCCCTCATGCCAGACTGTATCGAAAGCTTTCTCAATGTCCAGCATCACTAAGGCTGTATATTTATTTAAGTTAGCATTGGTGCTTATATAATTTGTAACTCGGAACAACTGTTGCACTGTACTTTTCCCTTCAACAAACCCAAATTGCTCAGGTATTAGCATTTTATGTAAAAGTTCAAATTTCTTAATTCGATTCAATATAATTTTTTCAAATATTTTACTCATAGTGGTCAAGAGGCTAATAGGTCTATAACTCTGCGGAAAAAGTTTGTTTTTACCAGCTTTATGAATTGGCAATATATTTGCCTTCTTCCAGCATGAGGGAAAATATGAGATACTAAAACAGGCATTGAAGATATACATCAATTGGACAAATGCTTTTTTCGGTAAATTTTTTAAAACAACATTCTGTATGTTATCTATACCCGGTGCTTTTTTGGACTTAGTTTTAAGAACCGTTTTCTTTATTTCAGATGGTGTGGTTTTAGTCACTTCGTCAATGCTTACGGCAGCTTCTTTAATTTTATTATAGGTTTCGCAGGCAATCTCGTCAGTTTCATCATCTCCCATATTCTCAGTTAAACTATGAACTCTTTCAAAATTTTCAGCTATTTGCTCGATTCGATCTTCATTGCTAATTGCTAGTCCATTAGTCCCATGCAATATAGGGATAATATTTGAATTTCTTTTAGTAAGACACTTTGCCATTTTCCAAAGAGAATTATTTTTGACTTCTAAGCTTTCTAATTTATTATGCCAGTTTTCATTATTAAATTTGAATGTCTTTCTATTAATAATGTTAGTAAGCTTATTTTTTATCTTATTAATTGCTTTACTTTTAGTTCTCTGACAAATTTTTCTTAGTTCAAGCCTTGTTTTAATTAACTCTTTGACTTCATCAGGCAGGTATTTAATACTAGATTTATTCTGATTATAAGGTATAGACTTTTCCATAGATGATTGAATCAAACCAACGAGATCACCCACTGCCCCATCTATTTGCTCTTTAGAAGAAATATTTCTACTCAATACTAAGTTGTTATGTATATTTTTCTGAAATTTACTCCAATTGGCTTTTTTGTAATTAGGAAAGCTCCTATACTCAGCTTCAATAGAGTTAACATTTGATAAGAAGATAACCACTGGGAGATGATCTGAATTTAATTCATCCACAACATCTACCATCAGGTTCCAGTTAATATTTTTTGTGATTCCTATATCTACAGTACTAGGAAGTGTACTATTGTACGGGTACAGAGTGTACGCATCTGGGTAAATAATATTTAGAAAATGTTTAAATGAATAATTGAAAACGATTTTACCACTTGCATTATCAGCTCTACAATTCCAGGCTTTGTTTTTAGCGTTTAAATCTCCATATATTAATATTTTATTCGAGATCTTAAAAATTATATCTAAATCTCGAATATCAAGCTTAATTTGCGGCGCTCTGTACACTGACACTATCACAGTATTATCTGCAAGTTTAATAGCCACAGCTTCAACAGTATTTGTTTTTATAGGAATCTCATGAAATTTGATATCATTTTTAATAAGAATCATCACACCACCCCCAGTTCCACCTGTATCTCTGTCTTTCCTAACACAAGTAAAGCCAGGCATTTTAAAGTTTTTCTTAACACTTAGTTTAGTTTCGTTAAGCAACATTATATCTACTTTGTGATCACAAATAAATTGTTTAATTTCAGCTTGATTACCACAGATACCGTTGGCATTCCAATGGCTCAGAGTAAGAGTAGAGATATTTCTTCTAATATTCGCCATTTAGAACTTCATAGAATACTTGCAATTGTGACATATTATCTTTACAATGAGCCAACTTCTTGTTTAACAATTTAACGAGGCTTAACATCTTACCTAAGTCTACTAATGTGTTTAGCTTCTGCATCTCTTCCATTAAGCTCTGGAAGTCCGTTGTTTTGTCCTCTTGCGGTCCCCACCTGGGCATGTGTGTCGGTTCTGTAGTGGTTTGCGGGGGAGGATTTCTCACCCTTAAAGCCGGGAAGTCCCTCTGTTTTGGAAGGGGCTGCTGAGCTGGTTCTTGTCTTTCTCTCCTGTCTCCATTGCCTGGTCCCCTGTGGCCATTTCTTGTAGATTCTCTTTTGAGTTTCACTTTTTCCAAGTGCTTTAAGTAAACACTACACTTTGAATAGTTCGCCGGGTGACTACCACCACAATTCACACACTTAGGAGGGTCACTTTGTTTTTTGTCACATTTAACTGTTAGATGATGCTTCTCACATTTAACACATTTTGGGTTCTGTTGGCAATAGAGAGTTCCATGCCCAAAAGCTTGACAATTGTGGCACTGAGTTACCCCCCTAGAATTTTTATATCGCTCCCACCTTACTTTCATATAGCACAGATATTTAACTGCCCACACTTTTCTTAAGTCCACTTCTTTGTCGAATGTCAGAAGGAACACGGGATTCTTTGTAGGATTAGCCACTGATTTATGCTTCTTGAGCACAGAAATTCTTTCACACTTTATTCCTAGCCTGCTTAAGTCCTCAACTATTTCGTCCTTTGGAATGTCCGGGAGTCCTTTAGCCACCAGATGTTTCGAGCGAAGCCACTTCGGCGTATATGTGTAGTAGGCCATCTTTTCTTCTTTTAGCTTATCCTGAATAGCGAGGTAGTCCACCAATGCTGAGCAGTGTATTGTTAATTTATTCGGAGCATATATTACTCTGGCTTCTTTGTTGGTAGTTGTGTTCACTATAGTCTTTATGCACTTGGAGTAGTCTATGATGCGGTCAGTGATCACTATGGGAGGTAGTTTCACCTTCTTGTCTGTAGATTCCTTGTTAGTAGGATTGTCCGTAGTATCCGAGTTTTCAGAGCGGTCATCGTCGTCATACTGCATAGGATCTTCTATGGTTAAGGAGCCCAGTGCTCCAAAACTATTGAATACTGGTACGTTTGGTATCGTTACATTTTGAGTCGTCTTTCCACTCGAGCTTGAGAGATCTTCAGTTCTTTGTTTTTTGCTATTCGGTGGTCCAGATGAATCGCCACCCATCTCGTCCAAATAATCAGCACAATAATCCACAGACGCGCTCCATGCGCATTTGTCTGTGAGGAGAACGCGAGCCAAACACCTTCGCTCTCCTCGTTATGAATACCGGAATCTGTAGTAATCTTGTACTGCACGGTCTCGCGGACCGTACTTTTATGGGCTTCGCTTCAGCGGCGGCGCACCACTCGCGACGCAGGCGAGTGGGGGTTCACTAGCGAGGATCGTTTCGTTGATTTCGCTGGGAGGGGGCTTCGCGCGATTGGTTCGCTCTCGCCACGCAAAAGCCTACGACCGTCGGATGACCAGCTAAACCGCGCTTGCGCTGTAGGTTGTCAGAGGTACTTTAACTTTTCGACTGAGTGCCGCGAATCAATTTATTCTAAGTCGAATGACAGGTGGGGCTAGGACGCCCAGGCTACGAAAGAAAGAATCATGGATGTTTGCCAAATATTATTCATGGTTATGAATATTATTTATAACCATGAATATAACTTAGCGGACATCATGTAGAAATTTTTCAAGTCCTTCAAATTCACTATTTTTCAAATTGAATTCTTCCAAATTGAGGAATTTAAAATGCGAAGCCTTTCAAAATAAGTAATTTCAAATTTAGAAGTGTTTTAGCTAGTAGACCAAAAGTTTTTTCTCAAATAATAAAAAATACATCTGTATAATTTTCAGGGTGAAACGGATATTGAACAATTAGCAATAGTTTTGAGACACTTGGGTTCACCAACTTCAGAAACCTGGCCTGAATTAACTACATTGCCGGATTATAACAAAATAACATTCCCTTATCATAAGGGTACGATTTGGGAACAAGTGATCCCTGACGCTCAATCAGAAGCCATTGATCTTGTCAGAAATATTCTTCTTTACAATTCATCCAAACGTTTGACTGCAAGTGAAGTACGACTTTTTTCTTGTTTTATGGTCCATATCTCAAAATTTCAAAAAAGTTACACTAATAAATTATATTTTCTTACAGGCACTTCTTCATGAATATTTTCACTGCGAACCTTTCCCCTGTTCTGAAAAACAATTAATTAGACCACCTCAAGGACAAAGAGCTCGATTGAAGTCGAAGGAAATTGACGTTAACATAAAATTGACTCAACTTTTCAAGAATATATTAAGCATTACGTGATTCTCGTATTTTTAATTATATAAATATAATAAATAATTATTTCTTGATATCCATTTTGGAAATATGTTGATGATAAGTAGAGGAGAAAGATATTTTTAGATGCTTATACATTAGGGTGCACAATACAAATTTGAATTTTTAAGGTTTTGTAGCCCCGGGCACAAACCCTTATAGTTTCAGTCGGTTTTTCGTCTGTCGTACTTTTTTCCAAAGAGGGGAAGTAGGGGAAAATTATGAGAGGAGAAGGGACGGGAAAATAGGGAAGGGGTAGGAGAAATTATGGGGAAATGAAGGAGGGGAAGTAGGACAAGTGAGGGAAAACGAGAAAGGGAATTGAGGGGAGGAGAAATTAAGGAGGGAAAATTAGGGGAGGGGTAGTAGGAGAAATAAGGGGGAAATTATGGGTGGAGGAGTGAGGGGAAGGCCCTGCGGAAAAGTAGGTAAAGTTGGGTAGATGAGGTTAGGGGCGA
>CAKNYM010047258.1:14965-29872 GCA_932195095.1 Andricus curvator | reverse complement strand
AAATTTTACACAAATCTAATACCTTCTCTAGATGAGAATGTAAAAATTGTACTTAAAAAAACCAATGAATTCAATTAAATTAAAGCGAATTTTGAGGAATAGATATAAAATGAGAAAAATTCGATCTAATTGATAAAAATTCAAGTGAATTGAAAAAGAAATAAAAAAATGTTGACAAAATTTATTAGTTCATTAAGTTTGCAGTGAATTTAGAAAAATTTGAGGGAATTCAAAAAATCTTGATGAATAAAAAACAATTTAAAATAATTCAAAATAATTTTTAAAAAATTTCGATAATTCAAAAGAATTCAAAATAATTTAAAAGAATTCAGAATAAATTGATAAGAATTTAGGGTGAATTCCAAATGAATTCAAAAGAATTGCAAAAAATTCAAAAAATCGATAATATTTCATTGATTTCAGTAATACCGGAATGGATTTAGAAGAATTCAAAGGAATTCCATAAAATTAAATGAAAATAATAGGATTCCAAGATGAATTTAAATGAATTCAAGATGAATTAAAAATAACCAATGTGAATGCAACCAAATAATAATAATATTATTATTCAGATAAATGAGAGTGAATAGAAATCTGATAAAATTCACAAGAATTCAAGGTGAATTCAAAAGGTTTCGGGTGTATTAAAAAAAAATTAATTAAAAAACGATCCATTAAGTTCAGTGGATTTGAAGGATATACCAAATAATTCAGTAAAAAGAATTCAATAGAATTCAAAGATCCCTGAAGTGCTATTTTCATTTAATAAAGTGACTATAGTGACTTTATCTTAAAAAATAAATTTTTTCGAGTTATTTACAAGACTTTTTTTTCTCAAGCGGTATAAATATTTTTAATTTATTCATTTTGGAGAATTTTTTTTAAAGAAACACTTCAGACAAATTAGTCTGAAGTAGGTCAGAAAACATCTAATTTATTATTTTATATTATATAATTAATTGTAATAATAATTAATTGTATGAAATTACCAATTTCCACATTCTAAGCCCGATAATATCTTCAAACAAAATTTTTTTTTCATAAATTTCAAGGCTTCTTCTTCAATAAATAACAAATTCTTGCTAGGGATGAAAGCACTTTTTATCCCAAAATTTGTAAAAAAAATTAAAACTCAGAAAACTTATTTTCAGACAGAAAACGGCCTAGCGGAACCTCTAAAGAATTTTTTTTTAATAAAAGAAAATTTATACTAAATATTTTTTTCCCAAAATGAAGAAATTTAGGGGGTGGCGTTTGCAAAATTCAAAAATTCAAAATTGGGCACCCTATTATGGATAATATATATTTATACGAAAAATTGATATTCGATATCTATTAATTTATTTTCAAAGAAGATTTATAAATATCAAGAAATTCTAATTTGAAAAAAAAATATATTTTTCAACTTTCATATTTTTTATTATTTTTTGCCAACAAAAACTCTCAATACAAATGATTCGTCGTGAATTTAAATTTTGGAACGAATTTTGAATTAACTTTATAAGAGATATTTTATTCAATTAAAAAATTGTCGACTGAATCTAAGGATACTTTTTTCATATTCATTTAAAATTTGAAGAATTCTAATTTTTTAATTGTAAGCATTGGTAACAATTTCTTTGAAACGACATTATCAGGTAACAGTATCTTATCAGTACGTGTAAGTGAGGTGAACATACTTTACATAACATAAAACTGTAAAACTTTGAGTTCACGGAAAACAAGAATTGGATGCGAAGTATGTTTTTTTTTTAATTTTTGCTTTATCATAATTTATTTTTATAAAAAACGGGCACAATTTTTTTTTAATATTATAGGTACATTTTTTTTAAATCTATCGAGATAACTATATGTTTATTCTTGATATTGGTGCCGTGTTTCGCATAATTTTTATATCTACAAAAAAAAAGTTTGAAAAATGTTACAAATTAAAAAAGTGGCGATGGTTTTTCTGAAAATTAAAATTTCTAAGAAACGATTTTTTCAACAACAAAAAAGTTGATAAAAATTATGAAATGAACGTCACCAGTGTTCTTACCGTCTGAAGTGTTTATAAGGAAATGATTAGATACCGTTTATGAGTTGAAAGGGGAAAAAAACTATTAAAAAAAACTATTTTTCAAAATACTGAAAAACGGTACGAAATATCAAAACAGGCTTGCTACAAAATTAAATTTTCAACCACATAAATTATTTTTTAAACAAAAAGATAAAGTTTTAATGAGATTAATTTTCAACCAAACAGATGAATTTTCAACCAAGAAGATTAAATTTGAATCAAAAAAGAAAATGTTTCTTCTAAAAATGATTAACTTTTAACAAAATACATGAACTTTCAACCAAAAATTTGAATTTTTCAAGGAATTTTCAACCTAATTTAGTCAAATTTTCAACCAAAAAAATGAATTTTCAACAACAAAATAATTAGTTACCAAACAAATATATTTCACCACTAAATACGAATTTTCAACAAAATTCCAGAATTTTCAACCAAATAGTTGAATTTTAAACTGAAGAAGATAAATTTTCAACCAAACATGGAACAGTTGAATTTTCAGTTAAAAATTGAATTTTCAACCATAAAAATCATTTTTAACAAAATAGTTAAATTTTGAACAAACAAAAGGTTTTTCAACTCAAATAACTAATTTTTAACTAAAATGATTAATATTTAAACAAAAAATTAATTTTTAACTAAATAGTTGAATTTTCAACACAAAAGATCAATTTTCTTCCAAAAAAGGACAAATTTCCAAATGTTAATGCGAAAAAATGTTTAATTTTAAATATATAAAGATAAATTTTGAACCAAAAAATGGAAGGGGGAAATCTGATTTGAAATCTGATCTGAATACATGAATTTTCAACTAAAAAAAATTCAACCAAAAATAGAATAGTTTAATTTTCAGTATGAAAAATAAATTATCAACAAAAAAAAACAATTTTCAACAAAATAGTTGAATTTTAACCTAAAACAGAATAAATTTCAACTTAAAATAGAATAGTTAGATTTCCAGGAAAAAAATTAATTTTTCAACCAAATGAAATGAATTTATAACATAATAGTTACATTTTTAACCAAACAGATTGAAAATTTGTTGACAAAAACAAGAATTTTTTAATTTTCAGTTAAAAAAATTAATTTTCAACAAAATAAAATAACTATTAACAAAATATATGAGCTTTCACAGAAATATTTATAAATATTATAAAGATAAAGTTTTAACTAGAAAAGATAAATTTTCAACCACATAAATTATTTTTTAACCAAAAAGATAAAATGAGATTACTTTTCTACCAAAAAGACGAATTTTCAACAAAATAATTGAATTTTCACCTAAAACAGATAAATTTTCAACATAAAATAGAAAAATTATATTTTTACAAAATAGTTACATTTCCAACCAAACAGATGAATTTTCAACCAAGAAGATTAAATTTGAATAAAAAAAGATCATTTTTCTTCTAAAAATGATTAACTTAAAAAAAAATACATGAACTTTCAACCAAAAATTTGAATTTTTCAAGGAATTTTCAACCTAATAGTCAAATCTTCAACCAAAGAAATGAATTTTCAACAACAAAATAATTAGTTACCAAAAAAATATATTTCACCACTAAATACGAATTTTCAACAAAATTCCAGAATTTTCAACCATATAGTTGAATTTTCAACTGAAGAAGATAAATTTTCAACCGTACATGGAATAGTTAAATTTTCAGTTAAAAATTGAATTTTCAACCATAAAAATCAGTTTGAACCAAATGGTTCAATTTTGAACAAACAAAGGTTTTTAAACTCAAATGACGAATTTTTAACTAAAATGATTAATCTGTAAACAAAAAATTAATTTTTAACTAAATAGTTGAATTTTCAACACAAAAGATAAATTTTCTTCCAAAAAAAGACAAATTTCCAACAAAATACATGAACTTTCAACTAAAAAAAAAATTCAACTAAAAATAGAATAGTTTCATTTTCAGTATTAAAAATAAATTATCAACAAAGAACAAACAATTTTCAATTGAATAGTTGAATTTTAAACAAAAACAGAAAAAATTCAACTTAAAATAGAATAGTTAGATTTCCATAAAAAAAATTAATTTTCAGCCAAATGAAATAAATCTATAACATAATAGTTACATTTTTAACCAAACAGATTGAAAATTTGTTGACAAAAACAAGAATTTTTTAATTTTCAGTTAAAAAAATTAATTTTCAACAAAATAAAATAACTATTAACAAAATATATGAGCTTTCACAGAAATATTTGAATTTTTAAAGGAATTTTCTACAAAGAAAATTAATATTCTGCCACAAAAAACGTTCAGTTTTGAACAAAAAAAAAGTTTTTCAACTCAAATGATGAATCATCAAGAACAAAAAATGATTTTTTAACAAAGTAGTTCCACTTTCAATTAAGTAGTTGAATTTTCTACCAAAAGAAGAATTCTTAACGAAAAATGTAATGTTGAAATTTCGACCAAAGAAAATTTTAATTTTAAACCAAAAATAGTTTAATCCAACCAAAAAAGGCAAAATTTCAACAAAATACATGAGTTATCGACTAAAAAAGATAAATTTTCAACATAAAATAGAATAGTTTAATTATCAGTCAGAAAAATAAATTTTCAACCAAAAGAAAACAAATTTTCTACAAAATAGTTAAATTTTCAACCGCAAAGAAGTGAATTTTTAACCAAAAAGATGAAGTTTTAACTAATGAGATTACTATTTTCCCAAAAAGATGAATTTTCCACAAAATAGTTGAATTTTCACGTAAAACAAATAAATTTTCAGTTAAAAAAAAAATGAACAAAATAAAATAAATTTGCTACCAACAGAATTAATTTTTAACCAAGAAAATGAATTTTCAACCAAGAAGGTTAATTTCCTACCACTTAAGATAAATTTTCAACAAAATACATGAATTTTTAACCAAATAAATGAATTTTCAACTGAAGAATATAAATATTCAACGAAGCATGGAATAGCTAAACTTTCATTCAAAAATTTAGTTTTTATCAATAAAAAATCATTTTCAACAGAATAATTCAATTTTGAACACAAAAAAAGTTTTTCAACTTGAATGATGAACCATCAACCAAAAAAATTAATTTTCAAAAAGTAATACAATTTTCAACTAAGTAGTTGATTTTTCTACCAAAAAAGATGAATTTTTAATAAAAAATGTAATAGTTGATATTCAACCAAAGAAGAATTTAATTTTAATCCAAAAATAGTTCAATTCAACCAAAAAATATGAATTTAAGAAAAAATGGTTGAATCTTCAACAAAAACAGATTAATTTTCAATCAAATGAAATAAATTTTAAACCTAATAGTTACATTTTCAACCAAACAGATCAATTTTCAACCAAGAAGATTAAATTTATATCAAAAAAATTAAATTTTCAACGAAAAATAGAATAGTAGAATTTTCAGTTCAAAAAATTAATTTTCAATCAAATAAAATTTCAACTAAAGAAATAAAATTTTAGATAGGAAGATAAATTTTCAACCAAGAAGAATAATTTTCTACTAAAAATGATTAGTTTTCAACAAAATTTCAACTTTCAACTAAATATTTGAATTTTTCAATAAATTTGCAACCTAACAGTTAAACTTTCAAATAAATGAATGAATTTTCAACTTTTAGTGAAAAATTTAATTTTCTACAAAATAGTTAAGTTTTGAACAAAAAAAAAAGATTGTTTAACTTAAATAATGAATCATCAACCAAAAAAATTAATTTTTAACAAAGTAGTTCCACTTATACACAGTAGTTGAATTTTATACCAAAAAATATTAATTCTCAACGAAAAATGTAATAGTTGATATTTCAACCAAAGAACATTTTAATTTTAAATTAAAAACAGTTGAAATCAACCAAAAAATACGAATTTCTAACAAAATGGTTGAACCCTCAACAAAAAAGTTTAATTTTCAACCAAATAAAATAAGCTATTTTATATAATAATTACATTTTCAACCAAACAGATGAATTTCCAACCAAGAGGATTAAATTTATATAAAAAAAGTTAAATTTTCAACAAAGAATAGAATTGTTGAATTTTCAGTTTAAAAAATTAATTTTCAATCAAATAAAATGAATTTTCAACTAAAGAAATAAAATTTCAAATAGGAAGATAAATTTTCAACCAAGAAGATTAATTTTCTACTAAAAATGATTAATTTTCAAAAAAATTTCAACTTTCAACTAAATATTTGAATTTTTCAAGAAATTTGCAACCTAATAGTTAAATTTTCAAATAAAGAAATGAATTTTCAACTTTCAGTTAAAAATTTAATTTTTAACATAATAGTTACATCTTCAACCAAACCGATGAATTTTCAACCAAGAAGATTAAATTTATATTAAAAAAGTTAACTTTTCAACAAAAAATAGAATAGTTGAATTTTCAGTTTAAAAAAATTAATTTTCAATCAAATAAAATAACTTTTCAACCAAAGAAATAAAATTTCAAATAGAAAGATAAATTTTCAACCAAGAAGAATAATCTTCTACCAAAAATGATTAATTTTCAACAAAATTTCAACTTTCAACTAAATTTTTGAATTTTTAAGAAATTTGCAACCTAACAGTTAAACTTTCAAATAAAGAAATGAATTTTCAACTTTCAGTTAAAAATTTAATTTTTAACATAATAGTTACATCTTCAACCAAACCGATGAATTTTCAACCAAGAAGATTAAATTTATATTAAAAAAGTTAACTTTTCAACAAAAAATAGAATAGTTGAATTTTCAGTTTAAAAAAATTAATTTTCAATCAAATCAAATAAATTTTCAACCAAAGAAATAAAATTTCAAATAGGAAGATAAATTTTCAACCAAGAAGAATAATTTTCTACTAAAAATGATTAATTTTCAACAAAATTTGAATTTTCAACTAAATATTTGAATTTTTTAAGAAATTTTCAACCTAACAGTTAAATTTTCAAATAAAGAAATTAATTTTCAACTTTCAGTTAAAAATTTAATTTTCTACTAAATAGTTAAGTTTTGAACAAAAAAAAAAGATTGTTTAACTTAAATGATGATTCATCAACCAAAAAAATTAATTTTCAACAAAGTAGTTCCACTTATACTCAGTAGTTGAATTTTATATCAAAAAAGATTAATTCTCAACAAAAAATGTAATAGTTGATATTTCAATCAAAGAACATTTCAATTTTTAATTAAAAACAGTTAAAAATTATTTATTTTTTGTAGAAAATTAATCTTCTCGGTTGAAAATTTGTCTTCTTTATTGCAAATTCTGTTATTTGGTTAAAATTGTATTTTATTTTTTGAAAATTGATTTTTTGAACTGAAAATTCTTGTCTGAAAATTTATTTCTTTGATTGAAAATTTATTTTATTTTGTTGAAAATTATTTTTTATTTATTTTTTATTATTTTATTATATATATATTATATATTATATTATTATTCATTAATTTATCAACCAAAAAAGACGAATTTTCAACAAAATAGTTGAATACTCAACCAAAACATTTTTAATTTTTAACAAATTAAATGAACTTTCAACCAAATATTTGAATTTTTTAAGGCATTTTCAACCTAATAGTTACATCTTCCATGTAAGAAATAAAATTTCAACCAAAAAAATGCATTAGTTACCAAGAAAATTAATTTTTTACCACTTAAGATACATTTTTAACAAAATATAGGAATTTTCAACCAAATAGTTTAATTTTCAACTGAAGAAGATAAATCTTGAACAAAAAATTGAAAATTTGAACTTACAGTTAATAATTTAATTTTCAACCATGAAAAATAATTTTCAACAAAAGAGTTAAATTAAAAAAAAAAAGATTTTTCATCTTAAATGATTCATCAACAAAAAAAAGAAAATTTTTTTAACAAAGTAGTTCCACATTGAACTAACTAGTTGAATTTTCTACAAAAGAACATTTTAATTTTAAACCAAAAAAACATTCGAATTTAACCAAAAAAGACGAATTTTAAACGAAATGGTTGAATCCTCAACCAAGATAGATTAATTTTCAACCAAATAAAATAAATTTTTTATATAATAATTACATTTTCAACCATACAGATGAATTTTCAACCAAGAAGAATAAATTTATATAAAAAAAGTTGAATTTTCAACAAAAAATAGAATAGTTGAATTTTCAGTTAAAAAAATTAATTTTCAACTGAAGAAATAAAATTTCAAATAGCAAGATAAATTTTCAATTCAGAAGAATAATTTTCTGCGAAAAAATGATTGATTTTCAACAAAATTTCAACTTTCAACTAAATATTTGCATTTGTTAAGAAATTTTCAACCTAACAGTTAAATTTTCAAATAAAGAAATTAATTTTCAGCTTTCAGTTAAAAATTTAATTTTCAACAAAATAGTTCCGTTTTGAAAAAAAAGATTGTTTAACTCAAATGATGAATCATCAACCAAAAAAATTAATTTTTAACAAAGTAGTTCCACTTTCTACTCATCAGTTGAATTTTATACAAAAAAATGTAATAGTTGATATTTCAACCAAAGAACATTTTAATTTTAAATTAAAAACAGTTGAAGTCAACCAAAAAAGACGAATTTTTAACAAAATAGTTGAATCCTCAACCAAAAAATTTTTAATTTTTAACCAATTACATGAACTTTCAACCAAATTATTTGAATTTTCAAAGGAATTTTCAACCTAATAGTTACATCTTCAAAATAAGAAATAAAATTTCAACCTAAAAAAATGCATTAGTTACCAAGAAAATTAATTTTCTACCACTTAAGATAAATTTTTTAAAAAATATAGGAATTAGGCAAAATTAATTTTCAACAAAATAAAATAAATTTTCAACCAAAGAAATAAATTTTCAAACAAGAATTTTCAGTTCAAAAAATTAATTTTCAAAAAATAAAATACATTTTTAACCAAAGAAATGAATTTGCAATAAAGAAGACAAATTTTCAACCGAGAAGATTAATTTTCTACAAGGTATTAATAATTTTCTACGAAAAATGATTAATTTTCTACAAAAATTTCAACCAAAAAAAAACGAATTTTCAACAAAATAGTTAATTTTTTTTAATTTTTACCTAAAACAGATAAATTTAAGTCTTAAAATAGAATAGTTAGATTTTCAGTAACAAAAAAATCATTTAAAAAAAAATAATAAAAAAAATTTTTTTTTAAATCAACCAGAGTTAAATTTTCAACTGAAGAAGATAAATTTTCAAACAAAAAAAAAGAAAGAATTTTCAACAAAATAGTTGAATTTTCAGCCAAACATGGAACAGTTAAATTATCAGTTTGAAATTTAATTTTCAACTAAATAAAATAAATGTTCAATATAATAGTTACATTTTAAAACAAACAGATCAATAAATTTTCGACAAAAAATGAAATAGTTAAATTTTCAATTAAAAAAATTCATTTTCAACAAAATAAAATAAATTTTTAACAAAATAAAATAAATTTTCAATCAAAGAAATAAATTTTCAAACAAGAAGATTAATTATTAATTTTCTACTGAAAATAATGAATTTTTTACAAAATACATGAACTTTCAAACAAATATTTAAATTTTTGAAGGAATTTTGAACAAAAAAAAAACGAATTTTCAACAAAATAGTTGAATTTTTACCTAAAATCGATCAATTTTAAACTTGAAATAGAATAGTTAGATTTTCAGTAAAAAAATCATTAAAAAAATGGATTAAAAAAAATGAATTAAAAAAAAATTAGTTAGTCACCAAGAAGATTAATATTCTACCACAAAGGATGATTTTTAAGAATATTGTTAAATTTTCAACAAAATAATAAAATTGAATTCAAATTCAGTTTATCGAAAATTTCATGACTCTATCAGGTTTTCCCTAACATTTCCTGATTTTCTGGAATTTCTAAAATAATTTTAATAATTTTTAAAATATATTTTTTTAAATTTTAATTATTTAAATTGTTAGAAAATATTTTGAATTAGGAATCAAATAGGGAATGTTCCTTTTTCAACCAAACAGATCAATGAATTTTCGACAAAAAATGGAATAGTTAAATTTTCAACAATATAACATAAATTTTCAACCAAAGAAATAAATTTTCAAACAAGAATTTTCAGTTCAAAAATTAATTTTCAATGATTAGAATACATTTTTAACCAAAGAAATGAATTTGCAATAAAGAAGACAAATTTTCAACCGAGAAGATTAATTTTCTACAAATAATTAATAATTTTCTACCAAAAATGATTAATTTTCTACTAAAAACGATCATACTTTTTAACAAAATACATGCACTTTCAAACAAATATTTCAATTTTTAAAGGAATTTTCAACCAAAAAAAAAGAAAGAATTTTCAACAAAATAGTTGAATTTTTACCTAAAACAGATCAATTTAAATCTTAAAATAGAATAGTTAGTAAAGATAAATTTTCAACCAAACATGGAACAGTTAAATTTGCAGTTAAAAATTTAATTTTAACTGCAAATAAAATAAATTTTCAACCAAGAAGATTAATTGTTTCACTAAAAATGATTAATTTTTAACAAAATACTTGAACTTTAAAACAAATGTTTGAATTTCTAAAGCAATTTCCAAACTAATAGTTACATTTTCTACCAAAAAAGTGAATTTAAAAAAAAATGAGATACCAAGAAGAATTCTACCAAAAATGACGAATTTTCAACAACAAAATTTGAATTTTCAACTGAAGAAGATACATTTTCAACCAAACGTGGAAAAGATAAATTTTCCGTTAAAAATTTAATTTTCAACCACATAAAATAAATTCTCAACATAATTGTTACATTTTCAACCAGATAAATAAATTTTTGACAAAAAATGGAACAGTTAAATTTTCAGTTGAAAAAATAAATCTTCAACCAAAGCCAACCAAATATTTCAATTTTTACCTAAAACTGATAAATTTTAACCCTAAAATAGAATAGTTAGATTTTCAGTAATAAAAAAAATCATAAAAAAAAATTAATTAAAAAAAAATATTATAAAAAATTAATTAGCTACCAAGAAGATTAATATTCTACTACAAAGGGCGATTTTAAACAAAATTGTTAAATTTTCAAGAAAATAGTCAAATTAACTTAAAATAGAATAGTCAGGTTTTCAGCAGAAAAAAATAATTTAAAAAAATGAATTGAAAAAAAATGAATTAAAAAAAATTAGTTAGTTACCCAGAAGATTAATATTCTACCACAAAGGACGATTTTTAACAAAATACATGAACTTTCAAACAAATATTAAAATATTTAAATCATTAAAAAAAATTGAATTAAAAAAAATGAATTTAAAAAAATTAGTTCATTACCAAGAAGATTAATATTCTACCACAAAGAACGAATTTTCAACAAAATACAGGAATTTTCAACTAATGAGTTGAATTTTCAACTGAAGAAGATAAATTTTCAATCAAACATGGAACAGTTAAATTTGCAGTTAAAAATTTTCAAATAAAATATATTATAAATAAATAATTAATAATAAAAAAAACAATTTTGATAATAAAAAATAAATTCTCAACATAATTTTTACCTTTTCAGCCAAACAGATTAATAAATGTTTAGACAAAAAATGGAACAGTTAAATTTTCAGTTAAAAAATAAATCTTCAACCAAAGCCAACTAAATATTTCAATTTTCACCTAAAACAGATAAATTTCAACCTTAAAATAGAATAGTTAGATTTTCAGTAAAAAAAATCATTAAAAAAAAATAAATTTTAAAAGATTAATATAAAAAAATTAATTATTTACCAAGAAGATTAATATTCTATCACAAAGGGCGATTTTAAACAAAATTGTTAAATTTTCAAGAAAATAATCAAATTACCTTAAAGTGGAATAGTTAGGTTTTCAGAAAAAAAAATCATTTAAAAAAATGAATTTAAACAAATTAGTTAGTTACCAATAAGATTAATATTCTACCACAAAGGACGATTTTTAGCGAAGTACATGAACTTTCAAACAAATATTTAAATCATTAAAAAAAATGGAATCAAAAAAAAATGATTCAAAAAAATTAGTTCATTGCCAAGAAGATTAATATTCTACCACAAAGGACGAATTTTCAACAAAATACAGGAACATGGAACAGTTAAATTTGCAGTTAAAAATTTTATTTTAAACCAAATAAAATAAATTTTCAAATCAAATATATATATATATTATAAATAAATAATAAATAATAATAAAAAAATTTAAATTATAAAAAATAAAGCCAACCAAATATTTCAATTTTTACCTAAAACAGATCAATTTTAACCTTAAAACAGAATATTTAGATTTTCAGTTTAAAAAAATCATTTGAAAAAAATTAATTTAAAAAAATTATTTAGTTACCAAGAAGATTAATATTCTACCACAAAGGACGATTTTTAAGATAATTGTTAAATTTTCAAGAAAATAATAAAATTTTCAACCGAGAAGATTAATTTTCTACATGATATTAATCATTTCCTACCAATAATGATTAATTTTCTACTAAAAATGATTACTTTTTAACAAAATACATAAACTTTCAAACAAATATTTAAATTTTTAAAGGAATTTACAACCAAAAAAAAACATTTTTCAACAAAATAGTTGAATTTTTACCTAAAACCGATAAATTTTAAACTTAAAATAGAATAGTTAGATTTTCAGGAAAAAAAATTCATTTAAAAAAATGAATTTAAAAAATGTATTTAGTCACCAAGAAGATTAACACTCTACCACAAAGGAGGAATTTTTAACAAAATACAGGAATTTTCAACCAAAGAGTTGAATTTTCAGCTCAAGAAGATAAATTTTCAACAACAAAAAAATAAAGAATTTTCAACAAAATAGTTGAATTTTCAGCCAAACATGGAATAGTTCAATTTTCAGTTTGAAATTTAATTTTCAACAAAATAAAATAAATGTACAACATAATAGTTACTTTTTCAACCAAACAAGAAGATTAATTATTAATTTTCTACAAAAAATTATTAATTTTTAACAAAATACATGAACTTTCAAACAAATATTTAAATTTTTAAAGGAATTTTCAACAACAAAAAAACGAATTTTCAACAAAATCGTTGAATTTTTACCTAAAACCGATAAATTTTCAACTTAAAATAGAATAGTTAGATTTTCAGTAAAAAAAATCATTAAAAAAATGGATTTAAAAAAAATAAATTAAAAAAAAATTAGTTTATTACCAAGAAGATTAATATTCTACCACAAAGACCAACAAAAATAAAGAATTTTCAACAAAATAGTTAAATTTTCAGCCAAACATGGAACAGTTGAATTTTCAGTTTAAAATTTAATTTTCAACAAAATAAAATAAATGTACAACATAATAGTTACATTTTCAACCAAACAGATCAATAAATCGACAAAAAATGGAATAGTTAAATTTTCAATTAAAAAAATTAATTTTCTACCAAAGAAATAAATTTTTAAACAAGAAGATTAATTATTAATTTTCTAATAAAAATTATTAATTTTTAACAAAATACTTGAAATAGAATAGTTAGATTTTCAGGAAAAAAAATGAATTAAAAAAAATTAGTTCATTACCAAGAAGATTAATAATATTCTACCACAAAGGACGAATTTTCAAAAAAATACAGGAATTTTCAACTAAGGAGTTGAATTTTCAACTCAAGAAGATACATTTTCAATCAAACATGGAACAGTTAAATTTTCAGTTAAAATTTTTATTTTCAACCAAATAAAATAAATTATCAGCCAAAGAAATAAATTTTCAACCAAGAAGATTAATTTTTTCACTAAAAATGATTAATTTTTAACAAAATACATGAACTTTAAACAAATATTTGAAGTTTTAAAGGAATTTTCAAACAAAAAAAAAAGAAAGAATTTTCAAAAAAATAGTTGAATTTTCAGCCAAACGAGGAACAGTTATATTTTCAGTTTAAAATTTAATTTCTAACAAAATAAAATTAATTTAATTTAATTTAATAAAAATCAAACAGATCTATAAATTTTCGATAAAAAATGGAATAGTTAAATTTTCAATTAAAAAAATTAATTTTCAACAAAATAAAATAAATTTTCAACCAAAGAAATAAATTTTCAAACGAGAAGATTAATCATTAATCTTCTACTAAACATGATTAATTTTTAACGAAAGACATGAACTTGCAAACAATTATCTAAATTTTCAAACGAATTTTCAAACAAAAAAAAAACGAATTTTCACCTATAACAGATAAATTTCAAACTTAAAATAGAATAGTTACATTTTCGGTAAAAAAATCATTTAAAAAAAATGAATTTAAAACAATTCGTTAGTTACCAAGAAGATTAATATTTTACCACAAACGAAGAATTTTCAACAAAATACTGGAGTTTTCAACCAAAGAGTTGAATTTTCAACTGAAGAAGATAAATTTTCAACCAAACATGAAACAGTTAACTTTGCGGTTAAAAAATTAATTTTAAACTAAATAAAATAAATGTTCAGCCAAAGAAATAAATTTTCAAACAAAAAGATTAATTTTTTTACTAAAAATGGTTAATTTTTAAGAAAATACATGAATTTCAAACAAATATTTGAAGTTTTAAAGGAATTTTCAAACCAAAAAAAAGAAAGAATTTTCAAAAAAATAGTTGGATTTCCAGCCAAACAAGGAACAGTTAAATTATCAGTTTAAAATTTAATTTTCAGCAAAAAAAAAATAAATATTTAACATAATAGTTACATTTTCAAACAAACAGATCAATGAATTTTCGAAAAAAAATGGAATAGTTAAATTTTCAGTTTAAAAAATTAATTTTCAACAAAATAAATTTTCAACCAAAGAAATAAATTTTCAACCAAGAAGATTAATTTTTTTACTAAAAATGATTACTTTTTAACAAAATACATGAACTTTCAAACAAATATTTAAATTTTTAAAGGAATTTTCAACCAAA
>CAKNYM010047258.1:2277-14865 GCA_932195095.1 Andricus curvator | reverse complement strand
AAAAAAAAATAAATATTTAACATAATAGTTACATTTTCAAACAAACAGATCAATGAATTTTCGAAAAAAAATGGAATAGTTAAATTTTCAGTTAAAAAAATTAATTTTCAACAAAATAAATTTTCAACCAAAGAAATAAATTTTCAACCAAGAAGATTAATTTTTTTATTAAAAATGATTAATTTTCCACAAAATACAGGAATTTGCAATCAAAGAGTTGAATTTCCAACTAAAGAAGATAAATTTTCAACCAAACATGGAACAGTTAAATTTGTAGTTAAAAATTTAATTTTAAACAAAATAAAATAAATTTTCAACCAAGAAGATTAATTTTCTACAAAAAATGATTAATTTTCTAATAAAAATGATTACTTTTTAACAAAATACATGAACTTTCAACCTAATAGTTAAATTTTCAATCAAAGAAATCAATTTTAACCAAAATTTTCAGTAAAAAAATGGATTTAAAAAAAATGAATATAAAAAAATTAGTAAGTTACCAAGAAGATTAATATTCTACCACAAAGAACGAATTTTCAACAAAAAATAAAATAGTTAAATTTTCAATTAAAAAAATTAATTTTTAACCAAAGAAATAAATTTTCAAACAAGAAGATTAATTATTGATTTTCTACTAAAAATTATTAATTTTTAACAAAAGACATGAACTTTCAAACAAATATTTAAATTTTTAAAGGAATTTTCAACCTCAAAAAAAAAACGAATTTTCAAGAAAATAGTTTAATTTTTACCAAAAACAGATCAATTTAAATCTTAAAATAGAATAGTTAGATTTTCATTTGAAAAAATTAATTTAAAAAAATGAATTAAAAAAAATTAGTTCGTTAGCAAGAAGATTAATATTCTACAAAAAATTAATAATTTTCTACCAAAAATGATTAATTTTCTACTAAAAACGATCCTACTTTTCAAGAAAATACATGAACTTTCAAACAAATATTTAAATTTTTGAAGGAATTTTCAACAAAAAAAAAAGAAAGAATTTTCAACAAAATAGATGAATTTTTACCTAAAACAGCTCAATTTAAATCTTAAAATAAAATAGTTAGATTTTCAGTAAAAAAATGAATGAAAAAAAATTGGATTTAAGAAAAATGAATTTAAAAAAATTAGTTAGTTACCAAGGAGATTAATATTCTACCATAAAGGACGAATTTTCAACAAAATACAGGAATTTTCAACCAAAGAGTTGAATTTTCAACTAAAGAAGGTAAATTTTCAACCAAACATGGAACAGTTAAATTTGCAGTTGAAAATTTAATTTAAGTCAAATAAAATAAATTTTTAATCAAGAAGAATGATTTTTTTACTAAAAATGATTAATTTTGAACAAAATACATGAACTTTAAAACAAATGTTTGAATTTTTAAACAATTTTCAACCTAATATTTAAATTATCTACCAAAGAAATGAATTTAGAAAAAATTAGATACCAAGAAGAACTCTACCAAAAATAACGAATTTTCAACAAAAAGAGTTGAATTTTCAACTTAAGAAGATAAATTTTCAACCAAACACGGAAAAGATAAATTTTACGTTAAAAATATAATTTTCAATCACATAGAATAAATTCTCAACATAATTGTTACATTTTCAACCAAACAGATAAATACATTTTTGACAAAAAATGGAACAGTTAAATTTTCAGTTAAAAAAATAAATCTTCATCCAAAGCCAACCAAATATTACAATTTTTACTTAAAACAGATAAATTTCAACCTTTTGAAATAGAATAGTTAGATTTTCAGTAAAAAATGGATTTAAAAAAAATGAATTAAAAAAAATTAGTTAGTTACCCAGAAGATTAATATTCTACCACAAAGGACAATTTTTAACAAAATTGTTAAATTTTCAAGAAAATAATAAAATTAACTTCAATTTCAGTTTATCCCAAATTTCCTGTCTCAATCAGGTTTTCCCTGACATTTCCTGATTTTCTGCAATTTCTAAAATAATTTTAATAATTTTCAGATTCTTTTTTTTTTAATTTTTATTATTTCAATTGTTAGCGTATATTTTGAATTAGGCATCAAATAGAGAATGTTCCTTTTTTAAACAAACAGATCAATGAATTTTCGACAAAAAATGGAATAGTTGATTTTCAATTAAAAAAAAAAATTAATATTCAACAAAATAAAATAAATTTTCAAACAAGAATTTTCAGTTCAAAAAATTAATTTAAAAAAAAAAAATACATTTTTAACCGTAGAAATGAATTTGCAATAAAGAAGACAAATTTTATACCGAGAAGATTAATTTTCTACCAAAAATGGTTAATTTTCTACAAAAAATGATTAATTTTTAACAAATTACATGAACTTTCAAACAAATGTTTAAATTTTTAAAGGAATTTTCAACAAAAAAAAAAAATTTCAACAAGAATTTTCAGTTCAAAAAATTAATTTAAAAAAAATTAAATACATTTTTAACCGTAGAAATGAATTTGCAATAAAGAAGACAAATTTTATACCGAGAAGATTAATTTTCTACCAAAAATGATTAATTTTCTATAAAAAATGATTCATTTTTGACAAAATACATAAACTTTCAAACAAATATTTAAATTTTTAAAGGAATTTTCAACCAAAAAAAAAAATTTCAACAAAATAGTTGAATTTTTACCTAAAACAGATAAATTTTTATCTTAAAATAGAATAGTTGGATTTTCAGTAAAAAAAATCATTTTAAAAAAATGTATTTAAAAAAAAAGAATTTAAAAAATTAACCAGAGTTACATTTTCAACTGAAGAAGATAAATTTTCAACCAAAAAAAAAAAAGAAAGAATTTTCAACAAAATAGTTGAATTTTCAGCCAAACATGGAACAGTTAAATTATCAGTTTGAAATTTAATTTTCAACGAAATAAAATAAATGTTCAACATAATAGTTACGTTTTCAAAGAAACAGATCAATACATTTTCGACAAAAAATTAAATAGTTAAATTTTCAATTAAAAAAATTCATTTTCAACAAAATAAAATAAATTTTCAACAAAATAAAATAAATTTTCAATCAAAGAAATAAATTTTCAAACAAGAAGATTAATTATTAATTTTCTACTGAAAATAATTAATTTTTAACAAAATACATGAACTTTCAAACAAATATTAAAATTTTTAAAGGAATTTTCCACCAAAGAAAAAACGAATTTTAAACAAACAGTAAAAAAAATCATTAAAAAAATGGATTTGAAAAAAATGAATTAAAAAAATTTTGTTAGTTACCAAGAAGATTAATACTCTACCACAAAGGACGAATTTTCAACAAAATACAGGAATTTTCAAGCAAGAGTTGAATTTTCAACTGAAGAAGATCAATTTTCAACCAAAAAAAATAAAGAATTTTCAAAAAAATAGTTGAATTTTCAGCCAAACATAAACCTAAACATAAATCGGCAAAAAATAGAATAGTTAAATTTTCAATTTAAAAAATTAATTTTCAAACAAGAAGATTAATTATTAATTTTCTACTGAAAATGATTAATTTTTAACAAAATACATGAACTTTCAAACAAATATTTAAATTTTTGAAGGAATTTTGAACAACAAAAAAAAAACGAATTTTCAACAAAATAGTAGAATTTTTACCTAAAATCGATCAATTTTAAACTTGAAATAAAATAGTTAGATATTCAGTAAAAAAAATCATTAAAAAAATGGATTTGAAAAAAATGAATTTAAAAAAAATTAGTTCATTACCAAGAAGATTAATATTCTACCACAAAGGACGAATTTTCAACAAAATACAGAAATTTTCAACTATTTAGTTAATAAATAAATGGAACAGTTACATTTGCAGTTAGAATTTTTATTTTAAACCAAATAAAATAAATTTTCAAATAAAATATATATATTATAAATAAATAAAGAATAATTTAAAAAAATTTAAATAATAAAAAATAAATTGTCAACATAATTGTTACCTTTTCAACCAAACAGATGAATACATTTTTGGACAAAAAATGGAACAGTTAAATTTTCAGTTAAACAAATAAATCTTCAACCAAAGCCAAGCAAATAAAAGTCAATAAAATAATCAAATTAACTTAAAATAGAATAGTCAAGTTTTCAGCAGAGAAAAATCATTTAAAAAAATGAATTTAAACAAATTAGTTAGTTACCAAGAAGATTAATATTCTACCAGAAAGGACGATTTTTAACAAAATACATGAACTTTCAAACAAATATTAAAATATTTAAATCATTAACAAAAAACGGAATTAAAAAAAATGAATTTAAAAAAATTATTTAATTACCAAGAAGATTAATATTCTACCACAAAGGACGAATTTTCAACAAAATACAGAAATTTTCAACTAAAGAGTTGAATTTTCAACTGAAGAAGATAAATTTTCAATCATACATGAAACAGTTAAATTTTCAGTTAGAATTTTTATTTTAAACCAAATAAAATAAATTTTCAAATAAAATATATATATTATAAATAAATAATGAATAATAAAAAAAAATTTAAATAATCAAAAATAAATTGTCAACATAATTGTTACCCTTCCAACCAAACAGATAAATACATTTTTGGACAAAAAATGGAACAGTTAAAAAAATAAATCTTCAACCAAAGCCAAGCAAATATTTCAATTTTTACCTAAAACAGATCAATTTTAACCTTTAAATAGAATAGTTCGATTTTCAGTAAAAAAAATCATTAAAAAAAAATAAATTAAAAAAAATTAATATAAAAAAATTAATTAGTTACCAAGAAGATTAATATTCTACCACAAAGGGCGATTTTAAACAAAATTGTTAAATTTTCAAGAAAATAATCAAATTAACTTAAAATAGAATAGTTAGGTTTTCAGCAAAAAAAAATTATTTAAAAAAATGAATTTAAACAAATTAGTTAGTTACCAAGAAGATTAATATTCTACCAGAAAGGACGATTTTTAACAAAATACATGAACTTTCAAACAAATATTTAAATATTTAAATCATTAAAAAAAATGGAATTAAAAAAAATTAATTTAAAAAAATTAGTTCATTATCAAGAAGATTAATATTCTACCACAAAGAACGAATTTTCAACAAAATACAGGAATTTTCAACTAAAGAGTTGAATTTTCAACTGAAGAAGATAAATTTTCAATCAAACATGGAACAGTTAAATTTTCAGTTAAAAATATTATTTTAAACGAAATAAAATAAATTTTCAAATGAAATATATATATTATAAATAAATAATTAATAATGAAAACAAAAAATTTTAGTAATAAAAAATAAATTCTCAACATAATTGTTACCTTTTCAACCAAACAGATAAATAAATTTTTGGACAAAAAATGGAACAGTTAAATTTTCAGTTAAAAAAATAAATCTTCAACCAAAGCCAAGTAAATATTTCAATGTTTACCTAAAGCAGATAAATTTTGACCTTAAAATAGAATAGTTAGATTTTCAGTAAAAAAAATCATTTAAAAAAAAATGAATTGAAAAAAATTAGTTAGTTGCCAAGAAGATTAATATTCTACCACAAAGGGCGCTTTTAACAAAATTGTTACATTTTTAAGAAAATAATAAAATTAACTTCAAATTCAGTTTATCCAAAATTTCCTATCTCTATCAGGTTTTCCCTGACATTCCCTGACACTTCCTGATTTTTTGGAATTTCTAAAATGATTTTAATCATTTAAAAATTTTTTTTTTTTTAATTTTAATTATTTAAATTGTTAGAGAATATTTTGAATTAGGCATCAAATAGAGAATGTTCCTTTTTCAACCAAACAGATGAATGAATTTTCGACAAAAAATGGAATTGTTAAATTTTCAATCAAAAAAATTAATTTTCAACAAAATAAAATAAATTTTCAACCAAAGAAATAAATTTTCAAACAAGAATTTTCAGTTCAAAAAATTAATTTTCAAACAATAAAATACATTTTTAACCGAAGAAATGAATTTGCAATAAAGAAGACAAATTTTCAACCCAGAAGATTAATTTTCTACAAGATAATAATAATTTAATAAAACACAAGAACTTTCAAACAAATATTTAAATTTTTAAAGGAATTTTCAACCAAAAAAAAAACGATTTTTCAACAAAATAGTTGAATTTTCACCTAAAACCGATACATTTTAAACTTAAAATAGAATAGTTAGATTTTCAGTAAAAAAAGTCATTTAAAAAAATGGATTTGAAAAAAATGAATTTAAAAAAATTAGTTACCAAGAAGATTAATATTTTACCGCAAAGGACGATTTTTAAAAAAATTGTTAAATTTTCATGACAATAATAAAATTTTCAACCGAGAAGATTAATTTTCTACATGATATTAATAATTTTCTACCAAAAATGATTAATTTTCTACTAAAAATGATTACTTTTTAACAAAATACATGAACTTTCAAACAAATATTTGAAGAAATTTTCAACCAAAAAAAAACCGATTTTTCAACAAAATAGTTGAATTTTTACCTAAAACCGATAAATTTTAAACTTAAAATAGAATAATTAAATTTTTAGTAAAAAAAGTAATTTAAAAGAATGGATTTCAAAAAAATGAATTCAAAAAATTTATTTAGTTACCAAGAAGATTAATACTCTACCACACAGAACGAATTTTCAACAAAATACAGGATTTTTCAACCAAAGAGTTGAATTTTCAACATAGTTGAATTTCCAGCCAAACATGGAACAGTTAAATTTTCAGTTTAAAATTTAATTTTCAATCAAATAAATGTACAACATAATAGTTACATTGTCAACCAAACAAGAAGATTTCAAACAAGAAGAGTAATTATTAATTTTCTACTAAAAATTATTAATTTTCAACAAAATACATTAACTTTCAAACAAATATTTAAATTTTTAAGGGAATTTCCAACAAAAAAAAAACGAATTTTCAACAAAATAGTTGAATTTTACCTAAAACCGATCAATTTTAAACTTAAAATAGAATAGTTAGATTTTCAGTAAAAAAAATCATTAAAAAAATGGATTTAAAAGAAATGAATTTAAAAAAATTAGTTCATTGCCAAGAAGATTAATAATCTACCACTAAGGACGAATTTTCAACCAAATACAGAAATTTTCAACTAAAGAGTTGAATTTTCAACTGAAGAAGATCAATTTTCAATCAAATATGGAATAGTTAAATTTGCAGTTAGAATTTTTATTTTAAACCAAATAAAATAAATTTTCAAATAAAAAATATATATATTATAAATAAATAATGAATAATAAACAAAAATTTTAATAATAAAAAATAAATTCTCAACATAATTGTTACCTTTTCAACCAAACAGATTAATAAATTTTTGGACAAAAAATGGAACAGTTAAATTATCAGTTTAAAATTTAATTTTCAACAAAATAAAATAAATGTTCAACATAATAGTTACATTTTCAACCCAAGAGATCTATAAATTTTCGACAAAAAATGAAATAGTTAAATTTTCAATTAAAAAAATTAATTTTCAACAAAATAGAATAAATTTTCAACCAAAGAAAAAAATTTTCAAACAAGAAGATTAATTATTAATTTTTTACTAAAAATAATGAATTTTTAACAAAATACATTAACTTTCAAACAAATATTTACATTTTTAAAAGAATTTAAAAAAAACGAAAATAAAAAAAAAAGTTGAATTTTTACCTAAAACAGAAGAACCTTTTCAACCAAACAGATAAATAAATTTTTGGACAAAAAATGGAAATTTTAACCTTAAAATAGAATATTTAGATTTTCAGTAAAAAAAAATCATTTAAAAAGAATGTATTTAAAAAAATGAATTAAAAAAAATAGTTACCACAAAGGACGATTTTTAACAAAATTGTTAAATTTTCAAGAAAATAATAAAATTAACTTCAAATCCAGTTTATCGAAAATTTCATGACTCTATCAGGTTTTCCCTGACATCTCCTGATTTTATGGAATTTCCAAAATAATTTTAGTAATTTTTAAAATATTTTTTTTTAAATTTTAATTACTTAAATTTTTAGAGAATATTTTGAATTAGGCATCAGAGAATGTTTCTTAATTCCTCTTCTTCGCCTTGACGTGTATCCATCTGCCAATGGGCGTAAAATACTAATTTAACCAATTGGAATTGATCAAAATCCTGATATTGGCAATGAGTAAAATCTCACATTCGTCTAGCAGCTTCGCAGCTATTTTCTACCCGTTGCATCGAAAATTGAAAAAAAAATTCACTTGTGTTAATTTAAAAAATGGATTTTGTTCTGTCGAAACTCGTTATGGTAAGTAGAATTCTAGATTCTGGAATCGACGAAAGATCTGTGAAACATTAAACAAATAATTAATTAATATTATTAAACTTCTCGATTATAATTCGAATTAATTAATGCTGAAATATTCGATAAATAATCACAAAACCCAAATAATAAAGTTTAAATATTTATGAAAGTAGAATTGTATTAGAATGACTGAATTACGACTCAATTATTCGATTTTATCTTATCTTCTAATAAGCAATAATTACCTCTATTTGCTGCGTAATTAAAAATAGCTTAGATTTTTCTTTATTCAGGTAATAAATTTTTCGACGCTTTTGACACTTCAGTTTCTGCGCCTCTTCTTTATTAATTAAAAAAGGTATAGATCAAATTGATTTCGAAAGAGCGCCAACTGTTATCAAATTGTGATACTCGGATAAAATGAGATTACATATATATATCTGATGCGTCGAAGACGTCGACAGTCTATTAAATTTCATCTTCTAGTCGACTTCATTTGTGCAGGTGTTCCCAAAGTGTTTCCAAATTTAAGTGCTGAAAGATAGTAATTTTAATATAAAAAAGGTAACAGGCATTAGGAATAATTCATATTTTAATTTTTTTTATTCAAAAAAATTTCTTTGATGAAAATTTTATATTCAGGCTTCACAGTTTAAAATATTAGATACCAAGAAGATTAATATTTCACCAAATAGGACGAATTGTCAAAAAAATACAGGAATTTTATTAAATTTTTTTATTTTATTTTAATTTTATTTTTTTATTTTTTTTATTTATTAAATTTATTTATTTATTTTAATAAAATAAATGTTCAACATAATAGTTACATTTCCAACCAAACAGATCAATAAATTTTCGACAAAAAATGGAATAGCTAAATTTTCAATTTAAAAAATTAATTTTAAACAAAATAAAATAAATTTTCAACAAAAGAAATAAATTTTCAAACAAGAAGATTAATTATTAATTTTCTACTAAAAATGATTAATTTTTAATAAAAATAGTTGCATTTTTACCTAAAACAGATCAATTTTAAACTTAAAATAGAATAGTTAGATTTTCATTTAAAAATTCATTTTAAAAAATGGATTAAAAAACATTAGTTAGTTACCAAGAAGATTAATATACAACCACAAAGAACGAATTTTCAACAAAATACAGGAATTTTCAACTGAAGAAGATAAATTTTCAACCAAAAAAAAAAAAAAAATTTTCAACAAAATAGTTGAATTTTCAACCAAACATGGAACAGTTCAATTTTTAGTTTGAAATTTAATTTTCATCAAAATAAAATGAATGTTCAACATAATAGTTACATATTCAACCAAACAGATCAATAAATTTTCGACAGAAAATGGAATAGTTAAATTTTCAATTAAAAAATTTTCAACCGAAGAAATAAATGTTCAAACAAGAAGATTAGTTATTAATTTTCTACTAAAAAAGATTAATTATTAACAAAATACATAAACTTTCAAACAAATATTTAAATGTTTAAAGGAATTTTCAAACAAAAAAAAACTAATTTTCAACAAAATAGTTGAATTTTTACCCAAAACAGATAAATTTTAAACTTAAAATAGAATAGTTAGATTTTCAGTAAAAAAAATTATTTAAAAAAAAATCAATTTAAAAAAAAAGAATTCAAAAAAATTAGTTACTTACCAAGAAGATTAATATTCTACCACAAAGGACGAATTTTTAACAAAATACAGGAATTCTCAACCAAAGAGTTGAATTTTTAACTGAAGAAGATAAATTTTCAATAAAAAAAAAAGAATTTTCAACAAAATAGTGGAATTTTCAGCCAAACATGGAACAGTTAAATTTTCAGTTTGAAATTTAATTTTCAACAAACTAAAATAAATGTTCAACATAATAGTTACATTTTCAACCAAACAGATCAATACAATTTCGACAAAAAATGGAATAATTGAATTTTCAATTTAAAAATTTTCAACCAAAGAAATGAATTTTCAAACAAGAAGATTAATTATTAATTATCTACTAAAAATTATTACTTTTCAACCAAATACATGAACTTTCAAACAGATATTTAAATTTTTAAAGGAATTTTCAACAACAAAAAAAACTAATTTGGAACAAAATAGTTGAATTTTCACCTAAAACAGATAAATTTTAAACTTAAAATAGAACAATTAGATTTTCAGTAAAAAAAATCATTTAAAAAAATGGATTTAAAAAAAGAATTAAAAAAAATTAGTTAGTTACCAAGAAGATTAATATTCTACCACAAAGGACGAATTTTCAACAAAATACAGGAATTTTCAACCAAAGAGTTGATTTTTCAACTGAAGAAAATAAATTTTCAATAAAAAAAAAGAAATAATTTTCAACAAAATAGTTGAATTTTCAGCCAAATATGGAACAGTTAAATTTTCAGTTTAAAATTTAATTCTCAAACAAAATAAAATAAATGTTCAACATAATAGTTACATTTTCAACCAAACAGATCAGTAAATTTTCAACAACAAATGGAATAGTTAAATGTTCAATTAAAAAATTTTCAACCGAAGAAATACATTTTCAAACAAGAAGATTAATTATTAATTTTTCACTAAAAATGATTAATTTTCAACAAAATGTAACACATAAAATCCAATAAGTGCTGAAAGATAATAATATTAATATAAAAGAGGTAACACGCATTAGGAATAATTCATATTTTAATTTTTTTTATTCAAAGAAATTTCTTTTATGAAAATTTTATATTTAGGCTTCACAGTTTAAAATATTAGATACCAAGAAGATTAATATTTCACCAAATAGGACGAATTATCAAAAAAATATAGGAATTTTCAACCAAAGAAATAAATTTTCAAACAACAAGATTAATTATTAATTTTCCACTAAAAATGATTAATTTTTAACAAAATAGTTGAATTTTTACCTAAAACAGATCAATTTTAAACTTAAAATATAATAGTTAGATTTTCAGTAAAAAAAATCATTAAAAAAAATGAATTTAAGAGAATTAGTTAATTACCAAGAAGATTAATATTCTACCACAAAGGAGGAATTATCAACAAAATACAGGAATTTTCAACCAAAGAGTTGAATTTTCAACGACACATGAAATAGTTGAATTTTCAGATATAAATTTAATTTTCAAACAAATAAAATACATTTTCAACCAAACAGATTCGACAAAAAATGGAATAGTTAAATTCTCACTTCAAAAAAAAAAATTAATTTTCAACCAAATACATCAACTTTCAAACAAATATTTAAATTTTTGAAGGAATTTTCAATAACAAAATAACGAATTTTCAACAAAACAATTGAATTTTTACCTAACACAGATAAATTTTAAACTTAAAATAGAATAATTAGATTTTCAGTAAAAAAAAACGAATTTAAAAAAATTAGTTACTTGCCAAGAATATTAATATTCTACCACAATGGACGAATTTTCAACTAAATACAGGAATTTTCAACGAAAAAAAAAGGATTTTCAACAAAATAGTTGAATTTTCAGCCAAACATGGAACAGTTAAATTTCCAGTTTAAAATTTAATTCTCAACAAAATAAAATAAATGTTCAACATAATAGTTACATTTTCAAACAAACAGATCAATTAATTTTTGACAAAAAATGGTCTACTAAAGATTATTAATTTTTAACAAAATACATGAACTTTCAAACCAATATTTACATTTTTAAAGGAATTTTAAACAAACAAAAAACAAATTTTCAAAAAACAGTTAATTTTTACCTAAAACAGATAAATTTTAAACTTAAAATAGAATAGTAAGATTTTCAGTAAAAAAAAATCATTAAAAAAAAGAATTAAAAAAAATTAGTTACCATGAAGATTAATATTCTACCACAAAGGACGATTTTTCAACAAAATACAGGAATTTTCAACCAAAAGAGTTGAATTTTCAACTGAATAAGATAAATTTTCAACCAAAAAAAAAGAAAGAATTTTCAACAAAATAGTTAAATTTTCAGCCAAACGAGGAACAGTTAAATTTTCAGTTTAAAATTTAATTTTCAACAAAGTAAAGTAAATTTTCAACATAATAGTTACATTTTCAACCAAACAGATCAATAAATTCTCGACATAAAATGGAATAGTTAAATTTTCATTTAAAAAAATTAATTTTCAACAAAATAAAATAAATTTTCAACCAAAGAAATAAATTTTCAAACAAGAAGATTAATTATTAATTTTCTAATAAAAATGATTAATTTTTAACAAAATACATGAATTTTCAAACAAATATTAAAATTTTGAAAAGAATTTTCAACCAAAAAAAACGAATTTTCAACAAAATAGGTGATTTTTTACCTAAAACAAATAAATTTTAAACTTGAAATAGATTAGTTAG
>CAKNYM010047257.1:26568-43865 GCA_932195095.1 Andricus curvator | reverse complement strand
TCCAAAAAACGTTTTAGGGATGTCCCGAAGACGTCTCTAGGACATCCCTAATTTTGTTGACCACTGGGTATATTACTTGACGATATTTTCAGTGATTTTTGACTTACCCCTCCCTTTTTTGAAAATTTTTGACATTTCGGTGAACCCCCCCCCCCTGTCCCGTGCCCCTCGAAATGTAATGTGACACTGACGCTGTCCCCCTCCTAATTTTAAATGCGAAATATAAATATAATTTTATATAACCGTCCCAGTGGGCATAAAACTATGAACATCCCAAGAACGTCCTTGGGACATTCCTAGGACGTTCAATGTCAGCCCAATCAACGTCTCGAAGACATCCAATGTCCTAAAGATGTCCTAAAGACGTCTCTAAGACATAAGACGTTCGCCGGACATATTTCGTACTAACCTTAGACGTCTTAAGAGCATCCCTAGGATGTCCAAAAGACATGTTCCAAAAGACGTTTCAGGGATGTCCCGAAGACGTCTCTAGGAAATCCTTAATTTTTTTGCCCACTGGGGTCAATCGAACAATAAATAATGAGTGAAAACTATTAAGTGCTACTTTAAGAATACTTTTAATATTTCAGACTTCAAGCTCTTTCTCCTATTTGCTTTTTTCCTCTTTTTTAAGAAATTCTTATGTTTTCCTTTTTTCAAATAACTTCCCCTTTTTCTCGTTTTTTTGCTAAAAATTAAAAAAAAAAATTTTGCTAAAATTTTGTTAAAAATGCAACTATTTCTCAAAAAGTCACATTTTTCATCAAAAATTTCACTAATTAGTTGAAAGTTCAACTATTTTGTTAAAAATCTATTTTTTTGGTTCGAGATTTAACTCTTCGGTTGGAAATTTGCCCACTTTCTTAAACATTCGTTTCATTTTTAATTACAAATTAATTTTTTAACTGAAAATTTATATCTTCTATTTTTGGTTAAAAATTTATCTTTTTCAGCTTTAAGTTCATCTATTTGGTTGAAAATTCATCTTTTTTAGTTGGAAATTTATTAAATAATTAACTTTTTGGTTGAAAATTGAACTCTTCAGTTCAATGTTGAACTCTTCAGTTCAATGTTGAACTCTTTTCTTGAAAATTCATTTTCTTAAACATCCATAATTTTAGTTGCAAGTTCATCTATTTGGTTAAAAATTTAACAATTTTGATAAGAGTTTGTTTTTTTGGTGAAAATTAATTATAATGAGTTAAAAATATATGTTACTTGTTTGAGAATACTTTTCATATTTCAGACTTCAAGCTGTCCTCCCTATTTCCTTTTTCCCCTTTTTTTAAAAATTCTTTTTTTCTTTTTGAAAGAAACTTCCCCTTTTTTTCCCTTTTTCGCTTGAATCCAAATATTCTTGGTTGAAAGTGAATTTTTTTTGGTTGAAATATCTAACATCATATTTTTTGTTCAAAATTCATCTCATCTGGTTCAAAATTCTATAATTTGGTTGAAAATTTAACTATTGTATTGAAATTGCAACTGTTTTGTTGAAAAGCCACATTATTTGGTCAAAAATTTAACCAATTTATTGAAAGTTGAACTACTTTGTTAAAAATTCATTTTTTTGGTTAAAGATTCATCTCTTTGGTTGAAAATTTAACTATTTTGATTAAAATTCATTTTATTTTTTATTAAAAATCAGTTTTTTTAACTGAAAATTTAGCTCCTTTGTTTTTCTGTTAAAAATGTATCTTCTTTAGTTTAAAATGCATCTATGTGGTTGAAAATGTACCTATCTTGCTAAAAGTTCGGTTTTCTTTTTGTTGAAAATTAATTTTTCTCACTGAAAATGCAACTGTAGCATTTTTAGATTGAAAAATGACATTTTTAAATGAAAATTTATTTTTTTGGTTTATGACTGATGTATTTTCTTTAATGCATTTTCTTTAGAAAATATTATCTTTTTGGATGAAAATTCATCCTTTTTAGTTAAAAATGCAACTCCTCGGTTGAAAATTAATCCATTTTGGTTAAAGATTCACGATTTTTGTTCAAAATTCAACTATTTGGTTTTACATTCATTTTTTGTTAAAAATATTGTTTTTTGAGTGGAAAATTCAACTGTCTTGTAGAAAATTCGCTTTTCGGCTCAAAAATTCAACAATTTACTAGAAAATTAAACTATTTTGTTGAGAATTAACTGTTTTGATAAAAATTCATATTTTTGGTTAAAAACGCAACTACCTTGGTAGAAAATTAAACTACATATCTCGTTGAAATTATACTATTCACTTGAAACTTTAACTATTTTTTCAAGTTTGTCCTTCCGTCGAAAATTAATCTTTTCGGTTAAAAATGGTTTTATATATCTTGTATATATAAATGCAACTGCTTGGTTGGAAATTAATCTGTTTTCGTTGAGTATTCACCTATTTTGTTTGAAATTCGTCTTTTTTAGTTGTATTCAACTGTTTTTTATTTTTAATTGAAATCTTTCTTTATTTAAATATCAACTATAACATCTTTCGCGAAGAATTACTTTTATTTGATTTTAAAATCAACAACTTGGTTTAAAGTTGGACTACTGTATAAAAAATTCATTTGTTTAGGCTTAAAATTCAACTATTTAGTCGTAAATTAACTTTGTTGTTAAAAATTCATATTTTCGGGTGGAAAATTCAACTTTTCTGTAAAAAAATGCTTCTTTTGATTTGAAAATTATTCTTCCTGGTTAAAATTTCCGGTCAGAGTCTGGTCATCCCACAGTTACATGAAGAGAAATTAAGTAGAGGGGTTAGAGTAAGCAGGTGAATCTTTAAAGAATGAACATCATGCATCACTCACTAGTTCCCATTTTTTCTTGTTTCCATCAAATTCTATCAGAATCATTTCGTTACAAGGAATCTCCTGTCTTCGAAAAACTTGGATTAAATAAAGGAGGAAGTAGTGGTTGTTGGAAAACCTCTTGGAGCCATGCCCTGCAAAACCGCTTCAAATTTCAACATATGACCGCAAATAACATATCGCACTTATTCTAATTTTCGACGACAGCGTCTGGCGATCCGTCAGCTACATGAGGAGAAATTAGGAAGAGGGGATAGACAAAGCAGGTAGAGGAAAATCAAATGGGCATCGCCCTACCGTACATAATTTATGGATCTCTAAAAAATGAACCTCATGCGTCACTCACTAGTTTCCATTCTTGCCTGTTTCCATTGAATTCTACAAGATTAAATACCTTACAAGAAATCTACTGTCTTTAAAAGAGTAACATTAAGTAAAGAAGGAAAAAGTGATTATTGGTGGTTAATCTAATTTTCGGTGACAGCGTCTGGCGATCCTTCAGCTACATGAGAAGTTCGGTAGAGGGGGTAGAGTGAGCAGGTAGAGGGCAATCAAATGGGCACCGCCCTACCCTGCATAATTTGTGGACCTCTAAATAATGAATCTCATGCGTCACTCACTAGTTTCCATTCTTGTCTTTTTCCATTAAATCCTACAAGATTACATTCGTTACCTTAAATCTACTGACTTTAAAAAAGTAAGAATAAATAAAGAAGGAAAAAGTGGTTATTGAAAAGTTCTCAGAGTCATGACCAGCAAAAACTCTTCTTATTATCAAATTATGACGAAAAATAATATATCGCACTCATTCTAATTTTCCATGACAGCGTTTGGCGATCCCTAAGCTACATGAGGAGAAGTTGGATAGAAGGGATCTCTAAATAATAAATCTCATGCGTCACTCCCTAGCTTAAATTCTTGCCTGCTCTCAGAGCCATGCCCAGCAAAAAAACTTCAAATTTCAGCTATTGACAGCAAATAACATATCGCATTTATTCTGATTTTCGATAACAGCGTCTGACGATCCTTCAGCTATATGAGGGGAAGTTAAATATAGGGTGTAGAGCAAACAGGTAGATGACGCAGCGATCAAATGGTCATCTCCCGTCTACACTACGTAATTTGTGGATCTCTCAATAATGAATATCATGCATCACTCACTAGTTTTCAGTCTTGCCTATTCTCATTAAATTCTATAAGAATTAATTCGTTTCAAGGAATCTTCTGCCTGGAAGAAGTGAGGTTAAATAAAGAATGGAAAAGTGGCTATTAGAAAAGTTTTCAGACCTATGCCAAACAAAAACACCTCTAATTATTAAATTAGACGCTACAAAACATATCGCACTTATTCCAATTGTCGATGAAAGCGTCTGGCGATCCCACGGTTACATGGAGGGAAGTTGGGTAGAGGGGTTAGAGTAAGCAGGTAGAGGGAAATCAAATGGGCATTGCCCTTCCATACATAATTTGTGGATCTCTATAGAATGACCCTCATGCGTCACTCACCAGTTTCCATTCTTGCCTGTTTCCATTGAATTCGACAAGATTAAATTCATTAAAAGAAATCTACTATCTTTAAAAAAAAAAGATTAAGTGAAGAAGGAAAAAGTGGTTGTTGGAAAAGTTCTCAGAATCTTGTGCAGTAAAACACTTCTAACTATCAAATTATGACGACAAATAACATATCGCACTTATTCTAATTTTCGATGACAGCGTCTGGCGATCTCTCAGCTACATGAAGAGAAGTTGGGTAGAAGGGTTAGAGTGACTATGTGAAGGGCGATCAAATGGGCATCGCCCTACCCTACATAATTTGTAGATCTCTAAATGAATCTCGTGCATCACTCACTAGTTTCTATTCTTGCCTGTTTCCATTAAATTCTACAAGATTAAATTCGTTACAAGAAATCTACTGTCTTGGAAAAAGTAAGATTATATAAAGAAGGAAAAATTGGTTGTTGGAAAAGTTCTCATAGCCATGTCCAGTAAAAACACTTTTAATTATTAAATTATGACGACAAATGACATATCGCACTTGTTCTAATTTTCGATGACAGCGTCTGGCGATCTCTCAGCTACATGAGGAGCAGTTGAGTAGAGAGGATAGAATAAGCAGGTAGAGGGCGATAAATGGGCATCGCCCGTCCTGCATACGTAATTTGGGGATCTCTCAAAAATGAATATCATGCATCACTCACTATTTTTCTTCTTGCCTCTTTCCCTCAAATTCCATGAGATTAAATTCGTTAGACGGAATCTACTCTCTTAGAAAAAGTGAGATTAAATAAAGAAGAAAAAAATGGTTCTTGGAAAAGTTCACAGTGCCATGTAAGGCAAAAACACTTTTCAACTTGCAACTTATGACGAAAAATAATATATCGAACTTATTATAATTTTCGGTGACAGTAAGAGGAAGTGGGATGGAAGGGGTAGAGTAAGCAGATAGCCAGCCGTAAAATGGGCATCGCCCGTCTAACCAGCGTAATTTCTGAATCTCTGAGGAATGCATATCATGCGTCACTCACTATTTCCATTCACCCCTGTTTCCATTAAATTTTATAAGATTAAATTCTCTACAAGGAATGTACCGTCTTTGAAAAAGTAAGAATTAATAAAGAAGGAAAAAGTGGTTGTTCAGAAAGTTCTCAGAGCCATGCCCAGCAGCATTTTATCTCATCTTGGAATGTTTAATTCTCTTTTATTTAAACTTCCCGTCCACTTTAGTCTGCAACTTAATCGTTTTGTTCTTTTGGATTTTTTTTCTTCAGCAACTGCAGTTTGAAACGGAAAATCGAAATTGTATCTACGAGGAAAAGAGGGTGGTGGAATTCATCTGCGGTATATTACCCTCTGCGGAGCGATGGTGGCTAACAGTAGGGCACGGAGCTAATAACCCCATTATGTAAATAGTAGGCGTTGCGAAACCTCAGACAATGCTTCGAAAAGGGTAAAATGGAAAAAGATTATTTGAATTGCGGTAAAAGAAGAAGAGCGGGTAAGAGCAAAAGCCAAAGAGACCATTAGCGTAAATTAATGAACTATTAATTCTGAAAAATGGAGACACAAAATTCCTTCAGGTGGTTAAACATTCTTTATCAATACCAAGTACTATTAAGTACCAAAATGAGTCTTTAAGTCAATTCAAGTAACTTACATGGAATTTATTCAGAAAAAAAGATCTCCTTTCGCTCCGCTGGGATTCGAACGCCAGGTCAACTGATTGCCGGTCAGGTGCTCTACCACTAAGCTACTAGAGAGATCGGAAGAAGAATCCTTTTTCTGAAACACGCTTTCTTTTGAAAGATGTTATGTTTAGATACAAGTCAATTTTACTAGGAATCTATATTATCATCGGAGATGGTAACGATCAATCAGAAGAACAATCTTTTCACACACCGTGAAAATGGAAATCTACAATATCGATCAAAGTTATTTCCTCTAATAGAGAAAATCTTTGACGTCTCTTGAGACTAAATGGAGCTATAAATTAAAAAATTGTTAAATTAAATTTATTCAGAAAAAAGATCTTCTCTATTCGCTTCACTGGGATTCGAAAGCCAGGCCAACTGAATGCCGGTTAGGTGCTCTACCACTAAGCTACTAGAGAGCTCGGAAGAAGAATCTTTTTTCTGAATAAATTTAATTTTTAAAAAAACTTTAATTCATAGCTCCATTTAGTCTAAAGAGACGTGAGAGATATTCTGTATTAGATGGATTGTCGCTGAATAATTTTCAATGAAAAAGCATTTTTAACAAAATAGTGGAATTTTCAACTAAATAGTTCAATTTTTAAACAAATAGTTGAACTTGCCACTACATAGTAGAATTTTCAAACCAAAAGATAGTTTTTTAAAAGGAGCTTGAATTTTCAAACCGAAAATAAAAAAAATTTCCGGAAAAAGTTAATTTTCGACCAAGGAAGATAAATTTTCTACCAAGAAAGATGACATTTCTGCCCTAAAAGATGAGTCCTCAATCCAAAAGGATGAATTTTCACTTAATTTATAATCACAGTAGCTGAATTTTTAACATACAAAGATGACTTTACAAACAGGAAAATTAATTTTCTGCCAAAAGACGAATTCTTAACAAAATATAGGAATTTTCAACCAAACAGTTGAATTCACAATGAAAAAAGATAGGCGGAAAAAATGGTGAAAATAAAATAATTTTATACTTAATTAATTTAATTTAATAATGTTAATAAATTAAAAAATTGATTTTGAACAAGAAAATTAAGTTTGCAAGCTAAAAAAATTAATGAGCCAGAAAAAATGAATTATCAACACGAAACTTAATTTTGATTCAAGAAAAATGAATTTTCAACCCAAAAAGTGGAATTTTCAACTGAAAAAAACCTGTTTTTAACCTGAAATGCAGTCGTTGAATTTTCAGTTTTAAACATTAATTTTCAACGATAAAAAAAAGGATTTTCAAAAAACAAAATAGTTGAAGCTTCAACCAAAAAGATGAATTTTCACCAAACAAAATTAATTTTTTACCCAAATAGACGATTTGTCAACAAAATACATGAAATTTCTACCACATAATTAAATTTTTAACTGATAAAGGATACATTTTAACAAAAAATGAAGTAGTTAAATTTTAAGTAGAAAAAACTTATTTTTTAACAAAAAAACTAATTTTCAACAAAATAGTTGAATTTTCAACCAGAGAGGTGAATCTTTAGAAAAATTAATTTTTAACAAACTAGTTTATCTTTCAACCAAATAGTGGAATTTTCAACCAGAGAGGTAAATCTCTAGAAAAATTAATTTTTAACAAACTAGTTGATCTTTCAACCAAATAGTGGAATTTTCAACCAAAATTTTAATTTTTTTAGTATTTTTAACTAACTAGTTAAATCTTCAAAAAAATATTAATTTTATACCGAATAGTTAAATTTTTAAATAAATAGTTTAATTTGGATCCAAACAGTTAATTTTTCTACAAAATACTTGAATTTTTCTACTAAAAATATGAAGTTTTCACAAAAAATTTCATTTACAACCAAATAGATGAATTTTCAAGTAAAATTATGTATCTTCAACCAAAAAAATGGAATTTTCCATAAATTTTTTTCCTTCGCAACCAAGTAGTTGATATTTAACTTAAAAGTGACCAATTTTTAACAACATAGTTAAATCCCCATCCAAATGATGAATTTTCAACCAAGAAATTTAAATTTCTACCAAAAAGACGAATTTTTAACAAAATACGTGACTTTTGTACCAAATAGTTAAATTTTGAATTAGAAAAGATCAAGAAAATAGTTTGATTTTGATCTAAAGAGTTAATTTACAACTAAATAGATGAATTTTCAACCGAAATTATGAGTCTCCAACAGAAAAAATAAAGAAATTTCCTTAAAAATTTTTCCATTTTCAACCAAGTAGTTGATATTTAAACAAAGAAGTTGAATTGTCAATAAAAAAAATTTTTTATTCAAGAGAGAATCAAAATTTCAATTAAAGTGATTTTCTACCAAAAAAGACGAATTATCAACAAAATTCATCTTTTCGTAGAAAATTATTCTTATGGGTTGAAAATTCATATTTATAGGATAACATTTCAGCAGATTGGTTAAAATTTTTGTTATTTTGTTAAAGACTTCTTTTTTGGTAAAAAATGCAACTGTATTATCAATCATTAATCTTTGATGGTAGAAATATGCACCTTTTTGTTGAGAATTCTACTTTTCGAGTTGAAAATTCAATTTTCTTCTAAAAAATTCAACTTTTTTGGTCGAAAATTTAACTATTTAGTTCAGTATGAAACACTTTATGGTTCATTTAAAAAAATGTTGTTTAAAACTTCGACCGTTTGGTTGAAAGTTCCTTTTGTTTAAAATTTAATTATTTTATTCAAAATTCAACTTTTTTGTTCATTAATGTAAATTAATTAATTATTAATCATTTCTGAAAAATGGAAAGAACCAAAATTCGTTGAGGTGGTTAAACAGTCTTCATTAAATATCACGTGAGACAATCATTTTTGTAGCCAATTCAACTAACTTACATAGATTGTCACAGGAAATTATTTTATTATTCATAAAGACCTTCCAGGTAATTGAAACTGGCAAATGACAGAGCAAATATCATTTACGAGAATTATTAAATATTCAGGATAATTTAAGGATATCAAGAACTGAATCTAATATCAATCTGAGTGTCAGGAACTCAAAATGTATATTCTGGACGTTGAATAAGTCGTTAAAACCTATCCTCTCATACTCCCCCACACCTCATTTCCCCTCACTTCCCCTCACTTTCCCTACTGCCCCTCAACTCTTTCCGCCACCATTCATCCGCCTCTCCAGTATTTCTCCTTCTTCCCGTCCTCCACTTCCTCTACTCCCCGTCCCCCTACTTCCCATACTCCCCCTCCCTTCATTTCTCCTCGTTTACCATATGTCTTGTTTCCTTAATTTTCCTCACTTCCTCTACTTCCCCTACCATAGTTTTCCCTCACTTAATTTCCCATCACCTCCCTTTTTCCCCTCCCCTCATTTCTGCTCACTTTCGCTACTACACCTTCAATAATTTTCCTTCATTCCCTCTCCCATCATCTTCCCTAATTCGCGACCGCTGATTTCTCCTTCCCCTACCTCCCCTTACCCTCTCTTCATTTCCCCTCATTTACCATACGTCTCCTCCCTTTATTTCCGTCGTTTCCCCTACTTTCCCTTCTATAACTTTCCCTCACTTTATTTCCTAACACTTCCCAACTTCATCTCCCGTTATTTTCCATCACTTTCCCTTCTTCTCCTCCTCCCTGAATTTTCCTTATTTCTTATGCGTCCTTGCCCTCATTCCTTTCACTTCCACTACTTCTCCTCCCCTCACTTCCCCTACATCCTTTCCCTTTATTTTCCCTTCCCCTACCTTCCCTACCCCTCCCTTTATTTCCCCTCATTTACCATACGTCTCCTTCCTTTATTTCCCTCGCTTCCCCTACCTCCCCTCTTATAAATTTCCTTCACTACATTTCCTATCACTTCACAACTTCATCTCCCCTTATTCTCCCTCACTTTCCCTTCTCCGCCTCCTCCCTTAATTTCCTTTATTTCTTATGCGTCCCCTCCCTCATTTCCCTTCGCTTCCACTACTTAACCTTTCCTCACTTCCCCTCCCTTTATTTCCTCTTACTTCCATGACTTCCTGAATATTCTGTTTGAAAATGCCCAGAATCTGCACTTATTTATAAAATTTATTTGATTGAATAACAAAAAGTTCACAAGTCACCTAACAAATTCTCCTAATAAATACTCCTTTCTGAGTCACTGACAGTCGATTTCTTAAAAACAAGAGCGATATCTATTTGTTGACAAGTAGTCAAATTGTAAAATTGTTTATAAAATGGTTTATGAAATAAAGAATTATTACTGGTTTATAAGATATCATAAGGGGAGGATTTTTCTGAGTACTTCAAAATTGATTCCGTTGAAAAAACGAAGACTGCCGCAGGCCGAAAGGTGGGTAAAAAGGAGAGGGAAATGCAAGAGAGTAGTGAGAAGAGGAGATTAGTTGAAAAAAACCAAGGGTAGCGAAAATATGAAGAGTATAAGGGGAGAGGGATGAGTCGAGGTGAGAGGATTGGATGTGGAAAGGAGGGTATATTTGGTATTGGTGGAAGGAGGGAAAACGAGATGAGACAAGAAGAAAAATGAGGAGAGTGTAAATGAGGAGAAATAAGGGGAAGGAGCGGTACAAAGGAGAAACAGGATGTGAACAATTTTGGAGAAGTGGTAGGGATTATAAGGGAGGAAGGAGAAGAAAGCGAAAAGACCTGAACAAATAAGGGGAGAGGCGAGAAAGGAGAAATAGGGAAAGAAGGAAGTAATAAATGAGAAGCGGGATGGGAAAGACATAAAGGAAATGAGAGAGGGCATTTTGAGGGTGGAAGGGGCGAAAAGAAACAGAGGAAGAGGGGGAGAGAGGGTAAGAGGTGAAACAAATGGGTGGAAAGAATTAAGTGGAGGTAAAGGGCAAAAAGGAGAGGAAGACGACAAATCCGGGTAGTATAAGAAAAGGGGATGAGGCAAGGCGAGATAAGGTGATATGATGTGGAAATGAGGGGTGGTAGGAGAGAGGGAAGGACAGAGAAGGGTCAAAATGGAGACCATTCGAAAGGTTTAAAGGAGAATGGGTGGTAAGAGAGGAAGGAGGCATTGCATGACAACAGGGAAGGAGGCGAAAGTAGAAGAAAATTGGGAAGGGAAACAAAGGGGTAGGGACATTGCAGGAAAAAGTGTGAAGGAAGTGAACGGGAGAGACTAGATAAGAATAAAGGTTAAGCGGAAGTGAAGGACGAAGAGAAGATTAAAAGGGGAGGCGGACGAGTCGAAGTGAGATGAGAAGATGAGATGTGGATAGGATAAGAAATGAGATGTGGAAAGGATAAGAAATGAGATGTGGAAAGCATAAGAAATGGGATGTGTAAAGGATAGTGGAAGAAAATTGTTAAGAGAAACAAAGGGGAGGGACACTGCATGAAAAAGTGTGAAGGAAGTGAACGGGGAAGACCAGATAAGAATAAAGGTTAAGCGGAAGTGAAGGACGAAGAGAAGGTTAAAAGTAGAGCGGGACGAGTCGAGGTGAGGTGAGATGAGAAGATGGGATGTGGATACGCTAAAAAATGAGATGTGGAAAGGATAAGAAATGGGATGTGTAAAGGATGAGAGGGGTTCCAGTGGAGAGGGAGACGAGAGCAGAGTAGAAAAGGAGAGTAGTAGAGGGGAAAGCTGTGGAAGGGTGGGGGGAGATCGAAGGGAAAGGAAGAGAGAGAGACAATGCGAGAATGGTTTAAGGGGGTGAATATGGGACGAGCGAGTTGAGGCGAAAGAAGAGGATCTGCGACATCTGGGAAGGACGGGAGGGGAGTGGTGGAAAGAAAGGAAACGCGACGAAACTAGAGGAAAGGAGGAGAAAAGAGTTTAGGGAGATAGGGAGGAGTGAGAGGGGACACGAGAGGAGATGAAGTAGGAAATTTCGGGCAGAAATGGAGGGGAATGGAGGAGGTGTGAGAGGAGGAGTTGGAAGTAGAGTAGATAGGAAAAAAATAAGGGACTAAGAGGGGAAGAAAGGTCAGATTTAAGCTACTTTGCCTTACTTTCCATGAAAAATTCTATTTTTGAGAAACTTTTTTATCTCTTCTGTAAAATTGTGAAAAACTGGGTTAGGCCCTCATGGCATGCTACCCTTTATTATTTATAGTTAAAAAGAGCAGAGTTTCGTTTGGAACGTGGGAAAATGGAAATATTGAGACCAAAAGGAACAAAGAGAATGCGTGCTTTTAGCACCGCTTAACCATAGGTTGCGCTCTGAAAAGCAGTTGGCAATTCCTAGCTCGTAAGTATCACCTCGATTTCCGTGTTGAACCTCACCCCATTGAAAACTTTAAACGGCAACGTTTCTCCCATCACGAAAACCATTTTCTGTCTTAAATAACCGAAACCTAAAGAAAAATTGATTCAATTTTCAAAAGTATTTATATTCGCATTGGGGAATTTTTGAAATTGTCGACTCTCGCAACTTTTCATGTTTATGGGAAAATGTCATATAGATTGGTCTCAAACAATAATTGTTTTGTGAAACAATTTAGAATGAAATTATTAAATTATAATTGAAGGGAAATTATAACAAAAATGGTGAATATTTTGACAATGGTTTACCAAAAAATATTTCTTTCACTCAGAAAAAAATCAAAGTTAATATTATTAATATTTAACGTCTTTTCAGACTAGATGGAGCTATGAAAAAAAAATTATTTCAAATAATTTTTTTCTGAAAAAAGATCTCCTTTCGCTGCGCTGGGAACCGAACCACAGAACTACTGATTTCCGGTCAGGTGCTTTTCAATTAAGCTACTAGAGAGATCGAGAGAAGGAACCTTTTTCAAAAATACACGCATTATTTTGCTAGATGGTACAAATCAAATTTTTCAAGGAATCTGTATTATCATTAGAGAATAAAATTAACGTCTTTTCAGACTAGATGGAGCTGTGAAAGAAAAATTATTTTAAATCATTTTTTTCCGAAAAAAGATCTTCTCTGGGAAAGCACCTGACCGGAAATGAGTAGTTCTGTGGTTCGATTCCCAGCGAAGCGAAAGGAGAAGATCTTTTTTCAGAAAAAAATTATTTAAAATAATTTTTCTTTCATAGCTCCATCTAGTCTGAAAAGACGTTAAATATTTTCTGTTATTCTCTAATGATAATGCCGATTTCTTGAAAAATTTAATTTGTACCATCTAGCAAAATAATGCGTGTATTTCTGAAAAAAGTTTCTCCTCTCGATCTCTCTAGTAGCTTAATGGGAAATCACCTGACCGGAAATCATTAGTTCTGTGGTTCGATTCCCAGCGGAGCGAAAGGAGAAGATCTTTTTTCAGAAAAAAATTATTTAAAATAAAATTTCAGAAATAATTTTGTTAATGTCCTTATTTTAAACCGAGAAAATTATTTCTATAAATCCAGTCAAAGCTTTTTTTGATAAATAAACAATTTTAAAAATAAAATTCATCATATTGATCTTGCAAAATACAGCTGTTCAAAAATGTGTCGTGTAGTATTTTCAAAGAGCAAAATTCTTTTATGAATTTTCTATAAATTTCCTGAATTTGAAGGTATTTCAAGGGCTTTTTAAAACTTTAGGGTACTTTAAGATATTCGAGAAGGGTAACAATAGGGTGGTCCAAAATTATTCTTTTTTTCGAATTTTTATACATATCGCCGTGAAACTTTTTCGAGTCCACACAAAAAAGAATCCAATTTTTTTGTTCTGCAAAAAAAATATTATATTTAAAGATGGCGCAAACCCCATGAAGTTTAACACGTATTTCCCATAAGGAAAAAAGACGTTTTTTTAAATTTTATTCAGAATCGTCAGTATTAGGTTAATCGAGTTAAAAGTGAACATTTCTGTTCACAATTAGCCATAGAATATGAATAAAATATTATTTTTTGAATGTCACCCCCATAAGTCTGTTTTATAGGGTCCCAAAAAAACCCCATAAGTGAAAAAATGGGGTTTGCGAGTTTTTTGCGCTAATTATGATTTTTTGCGTTTTTTTAATGAAGATTATTTCTAATACATGAAATACTACTTTATACTGATGATTAGATGTTTACATGAATTTTTTAAACAATTTACTATTGTTTTGAGCCATTCTTCTTTTAGAATGGAGATAGAAAGTCATGGTTTTTTCAAAAATTTTCTACTTTTTGTCCAATTTTCAATTAGAGTAAGATAATAATTAATGTCAACCAATATAATTGTTTACACAATTAATTATTCTTGTTAATAATAATTGTTCAAACAATTTATTATTATTTTTAATGCATTTTTTAATATCTTTCAAGAATGTTAGAAACTTGCGGTTTTGTCTGAAATATTCAGCTTTTTCTGAAATTTTCCACTTTTTTCAACTTTTATTTTTATTGTTTATTTATTATTGTTCAAAAATTTTAATTTGGAATGATTCTAATTAATTTTCAAGAGATTTGAAAATGTCAAGGAATTTCTAAGGAAATGTAGATGAAATTCAATTTTAATGACTTTGAGGTATCTAAAAAAATTTAATTTAAAATATTTTAAGTCAAGAGCTTGAAAAATTGTCAAGAGATTTCAAAAGATATCTGAAGATTTGAAATATTTCGGGATATTTTAAAAAATCTCAAGGAATTTCCAAGTCTCCAGTTTTAAAAAACTTCCTAGGATTTAGAAAGATTTTTTTTGTATCCAATGACTACTTTAGGATGTAAAGAAGGGAAAAAAATCAACATTAGAAAATTGAGATTTTTCGGTCTTTTAAAGTCTTTTTCTCAAAAAGTAATAATGATTTTTTATTTAAAAACCAGCATACGGAATTGCAAATTTACTGAGGAAGTGATAAAATATTTTGTCAATCTTATAGTGTCAAAAATATCGTAGTTATACTGGAAAAACTGAAAAAAGCAAGGTGGTATGTATACTCAACACCGTGCTTGTAAGGGTTAAAATATTTTAGAGTATTTAAAATGATTTCAAGTAATTTTAAACAGATTTAAACAATTTCAAATAACTTTCCGAGCAATTTAAATGAAATTTAAATTTAATGACTTTTTAACAAAATACTTGCATTTTCAACAAAATAATGAAATTTTCTACATAATAGTTGAATTTTCAACCTAAAAATGTAACTCCCTAAAAAAAAGTGTCATAGTTTATATATCAATAAAAAAACATGAAATTTATGAAAAAAAATGTTTTTTAAAACCAAAAACATGAATTTTCAACAAATAAAGATTTTCCACTACAGAAAGGAAATTTCACCTATATTGTTGAACCTTCAAGCCAAAAGACAAATTTTCTCTACAAAAATTGAATTTACAAACAAAAAATATGACTTCAGCAAGAAATTATTTTTCCACGAAACTAATGCATTTTTACCCAACAAAAATAAAATTTGGAACCATGAAAATTATTTTTTTTTACCAAAAAAGGAGAATTTTCAACTAAAAAAGTTCATTCTTAAAAACATGGAAAAGTTACATTTTCAGTTAAAAAATTCATTTTAAACAAAAAAAAAAAAGACTTTTGAAAGTCGTCAATCAAAAAAATAAATTTTTAACAATCTAGTTTAAATTTTACCCAAGTAGTTGATCTTTCAATTTAAAAATATTAATTTTCAACAAAATAGTTAAAGTTTCAACCAAAGAGATGAATTTTCAACAAAAAATATAACTCTTAAAAAAAATGATTTTTAACAAAGTGATTCAACCAAATCTATCAAATAAAATAGTTGAATACTCAAGAAAAGAAGAAGAATTTTCTACCATAAAGTTGCATTTTCATAAAAAAAAAGAAATTTCTACCAAAGCGGATGAATTTATAAATCGAAAAGATAAATTTAAAAAAAAATATTTGAATTTTCTGTTAAAAAAATTTTTAGTTGACTTTTCACGATCAAAATATGAATTTTCAACCAAGAAAAAAGTTTCTACAAAAAAAAATTGAATTTTCAATCCAAAAAGACGAATTTTTACCCGAAAAGGATGACTTTTTAACAAAATTGTTGAATTCTCTACCCAGTAGTTGCATTTTTATCCAAAAAAGATTAAATTTCTCTTAAAACAGATGAATTTTTATTCAACAAGAGAAAACAAATTTTGAAAAAATAGTTCAATTTTCATCCAGAAAAGAATCTAGGTGACTTTTCAAGATCAAAATATGAATTTTTTAACAAAAAATAAGTTTCTACGAGCAAAATTGAATTTTTCATCCAAAAAGAAGAATTTTTTCAACCAAAAGGGATCAATTTTTAACGAAATAGTTGAATTCTCTACAAAATAGTTAAATTTTCGTCCAGAAAAGATTCCAGGTGACTTTTCAAGATCAAAATATGAATTTTTTAACAAAAAAAAAGTTTCTAGGAACAAAACTGAATTTTTCATTCAAAAAGATGAATTTGTTCAAACATAAGGGACGAATTTTTAACGAAATAGTTGAATTCTCTACAAAACAGTTGAATTTTTATCCAAGAAAGATGAAATTTGTACTAAAACAGATGAGTTTTTAATAAAAAAAAGACATTTTTTTTAAGTTGAACTTTTATCGAGAAATGCTTTCACTTCATTTTTTAACACAAAAATATGAATTTTGAACAAAAAGTAAATTTTCTACGAAATTTTTAAATTTTCAACAAAACAGTTGCATTTTTATTCAAGTAAGATGAAATTTCTCTTAAAACAGATGAATTTTTATTCAAAAAGAAAACAAATTTTGAAAAAATAGTTGAATTTTCATCCAGAAAAGATTTCAGTAATCTTTTCAACACCAAAATATGCATTTGGAACAAAAATTAAATTTTCTACGAAATAGTTAAATTTTCAACAAAACAGCAGAATTTTCAAACAAAAAGTATGACTTTTCAACAAGATTGTTGAATTTTACACCAAACAGTTGCATTTTTATCCAAAAAAAGATTAAATTTCTCTTAAAACAGATGAATTTTCATTCAAAAAGAAAACAAATTTTGAAAAAAAAGTTGAATTTTCATCCAGAAAAGATTCCATTTGACCTTTCAAGATCAAAATATAAATTTTTTAACAAAATATGATTTTTTTAACAAAAATAAGTTTCTACGGACGAAATTAAATTTTTCATCCAAAAAGACGAATTTTTTCAACCAAAAGTTATGAATCTTGATGAAATTTGTATTAAAACAGATGAATTTTTAATAAAAAAGGACATTTTTTTAAGTTGAACTTTCATCCAGAAAAGCTTTCAGTTCATTTTTCAACATCAAAATATAAATTTAAAAAAAAAGTAAATTTTCTACGAATTAGTTAAATTTTCAACAAAACAGTTGCATTTTTATCCAAGTAAGATGAAATTTCGCTTTAAACAGATGAATTTTTAATTTAAAAAAATCTGCCCGCTTCGCGGGCACATTCTCATCGCGCGCTTCGCGCGGGGCTCGCTTCGCTCGCAAGTTTGAGCGCGCCTAGGGCGCGCAACTGTTGGATC
>CAKNYM010047257.1:0-18063 GCA_932195095.1 Andricus curvator | reverse complement strand
TTGATACATTTTATTGAAGAGTAAGGAAGCTATGGTAATGCATAATACTTGAAAATACGGTTTTTTATAGTAAAACTTTTTTCCTCAAGATAATTCAAAGTTGATGCAAGAATATGAAAGATTCCTTGGTTCGAGACAAATCGATTGACGTACAATATTAATACATTTTATTAAGGAGTAGGGAAGTTAGGGTATTTTATGTGTTTTAAAAATCGATTTTTATAGTAAAAATTTTCTCATTCTCATAATTTAAAGTTGATGCGAGAATAGAAAAGTTGTGATGATTCGAGGCGAATCGATTGACCTATAATATCGATACATTTTATTGAAGAGTAAGGAAGCTATGGTAATGTATAATATTTGAAAATACGGTTTTTTATAGTAAAACTTTTTTCTTCAACATAACTCAAAGTTGATGCAGGAATATTAAAGATTCCTTGGGTTGAGATGAACCGATTTACCTATAATATTAATACATTTTATTAAAGAGTAGGGATGTTATGGTAATTTATATTTTTTGAAAATGGGGTTTTTATAGTAAAACTTTTTTCATTAACATAATTCAAAGTTGATGCAAGAACAGAAAATATGTGTTGATTTGAGAAGAATCGATTGACCTATAATTTTAATACATTTTATTGAAAAGTAAGGAAGCTATGGTAATGCATAATATTTGAAAATACGGTTTTTTATAGTAAAACTTTTTTCTTTAACCTAATTCAAAGTTGATGCAAGAATATGAAAGATTCCTTGGTTCGAAACGAGTCGATTGACCTATAATATTGATACATTTTATTAAAGAGTAGGGAAGTTATGGTAATTTATATATTTTTTAAATCGGTTTTTTATAGTAAAACATTTTTCATTAACATAATTCAAAATTTATGCAAGAACAGAAAAAATGTGTTGATTCGAGGGGAATCGATTGACCTATAACATTGATACATTTTATTGAAGAGTAAGGAAGCTATGGTAATGCATAATATTTGAAAATACGGTTTTTATAGTAAAATTTTTTTCTTCAACATAATTCAAAGTTGATGCAAGAATATCAAAGATTCTTTGGTTCGAGACGAGTCGATTGACTTATGATACATTTCATTAAACAGGAGGGAAGTTATGGTAAATTCTATATTTTGAAACTCGGTTTTTTATAGTAAAACTTTTTTCATTCTCATAATTTAAAGTTCGTGCGAGAATAGAAAAGTTCTGTTGATTCAAGACGAATAGAATGACCTATAACATTCATACATTCTATTGAAGAGTAAGGAAGCTACGGTAATGCATAATATTTGAAAACACTTCAATGCAGATTAAGGAAGTTATGCTCATTTATAATATTTGAATCATCTGTTTCAAACAAAAAAAAGTATTTCATCGACATAATTCAAATTTGACGCAGGAATAGAAAAGACTTTTTGTTCATAAATTTTCAAATAGAATAATTCTGACAATTTTTGTAAAGAAATCATAAAGCTGGAGAAGGGATAGGGTGCGATAGAAGTTTTCCCTTCCCGTTTCCAGCTCAAAAAATTATAATTTCGAATACAAAATTTGATTTGTCTGATTTGTTTTTGTATTTAAAATTTTGTTGTATTATCTAGTAATTTTTAATTTTTTTGAAAATTTCTGTTTTGAAATTGGTCAAAAAGAAGACTTTGGTTTGTCTATTAGTGAAAAAAATAACTAATGCTTCCTCTATGAGGAAGCAAATACATTTACTAACGGGAAGCAAAGTGCTCGTTAAGTGAGTACCATATAATTATAAATACAAACAAAGTGGAAACACTCGAGATCGAATTCACAGCTAGTTTGCATTAAATGTATTGACCTCTTGGGGGTAAAATTTTTTTCCTACCTGTAATGAAAATCAATAACGGTCAGAAAAAATGAAAAATTTTTCTTATTATACTCGAACAACTTTTTGGCACTATATGCATTTTCCAAAAACCAACGAAAATGAAAGTAAAAGTATATCTCACTTAAAATAAAAATATTACTTAGCTGTAATCTTGTGTAATTGTATGTAATCCCATGTGTAATATTATACATATAATCCCATATATTCTCATGCAATCCCAGATAATTTTGTGTAATCCCAGATAATCTTGTGTAATCCCATGTAATCTTGTGTAATATCATGTAATCTTGTATAAGCCCGTGTAAGCTCTTGCAATCTTTCGTAGTTCTATATAGCCCCCACAGAAAAAACAGAAGTGAATATTTGTTGCGGGTAATTTTCAAGTAGATAAAGTTCAATTTTTTCGCATCGTAGCAAAACAGGATTTAATAGAGTTCACATGGTAGCCATTTCCCATGTGGTGGATAAATTTTACCACGTGAAATTAATTTTTGGTACGGGTAAAGATTACTCTGAAATCGCTGTAAAGGTTACATTTTGTTTTTTCTATGCCTAATATAGCACTCAATGAGAATGGATAATATTTTTGCAAAAAACGAGGAAAATCGAGTGTAAAAATTGACTAGACGAGCAAAGTCCTTGATCTGGCATTATTCCGTCTTCTCGGTTGATATTTGGACGTAATCGTTTCTACGGCAAGGCAAGCGTGTTTTTGCCAGATGTCGTGCGCGACCCTCATAAATCTGCCATTCCCGCCCAGTGAGCTCAATCTCACTCTTATAGCTCGCGCGAGAGCCCACTGAGCACATGTGGTGTCGGGTAATGTTTCAAAACCCCAGAAAAATCATTTATGCAAGTACCGATATCGATACCTGTAGACCTGGTGCATTTGAGTTTGCCCGGGTTTCCGAAGGCCGGAACTGCAGGGCGCCGCGCCAGAGGGCGGATTAATCACAAATTAATGGCTCGACTTAGGCGAGTCTCAAATCCTGAATAATCAAAGTTCAGGGGATCCTGAAACGCCTCTGGTACCGCATACATCACCACTATTGATCTTTCTCGATTATACTTGAATGACGATCAAATATTAACAATCAAATCCAGGGTGTTGATCGAGCTAGGAAAATGTGGAGAAAAATAGGGAAAAAAGGAACTTTAAAAATTAGTCAAAGTAGGCTCCTACAAAGAAGCGTTTCGTAGCGCTAAATAAGTCCTTCATATCTCCCCCTCCCCTACACATCCCTTTCCTTCTCTATTCGCTCATATCCTATCACCCCTCCTCTACCTATTACCCCCTCCCTACTCTCCCTCTCCCAATTACGCACCCCTACCCCCTCCTCCCTCCTGCTTAATCGCATATCCCTTGCTCCTCCCATCCCTCCCCTCCAACCCTAATACCCCTCACCTACCCTCTCTCCACCTACTTCTCAGCCGTTCCCCTTACTTTCCCCGCCGAGGAGATAGTACGATAGACGGATGAGCAGATTGATCATAAATTAATGGCTATACTTAAGCGAGTCTGAAATCCTGAATAATTGAAGTTCAGGGAATCCTGAAGCGCCTCTGGTACCTCCAGATCGATCTTTCTCGACTATATTTGAACGCCGATTGAATATAAACAATTGAATCCAGGGTGTTGATCCGGCTAGGAAACTAGGATGAAATCTCCGTCATCGCCTATCACTCCCTCAACCTCTATCCAATCTTTTCTTATCATTCTCTTCCCATCTCCTCCTTTCAACTACTCTTCCCTAATCTCACACATCCCTCTACTTCCTCCCCCCCCCCTCTACTACTTCATATAATATATCGTGCCCCCTCCCTTCAATTTTTTCTCTCCACAAGAAATGTTTCGTAGCCTATTAAGACGTTCATTAAGACTTTCAAGTCTCCCCCTCCCGAAACGACTCCTCCTCCCATTCCTCATGTTCCCCTCTTTAAAACTATCTTATCATCCCCTCCCCGACCACGCTCACTCCCACACTCCCACTTCCATACTTCCTATGACTTTCACAACCACCTTTATCTCACTCCTCACTTCCTTCTTACCTCCTCTTACTTTCATTCCCCTCCCCTCACTTTTCCGCCCAGTAAAAAGTACCCAGGACGCACAGTGGGTGAAAAAAAATGTCTGTGGTATAAATCCATTTCATAAAATCGTTTACGAGAAAAATTGAAAAAATATATTTTTAGGAAAAAAAGTTCTCCCGGCCTCAAAAATGGTTAAGCCCGCAAAACGCTGATAGGATGCCTTCCCTTCTATTAGCACAAACTCTTAAAAAATATTGAAAAGAATGAAAAAGGTAAGATTTTCCCAAAAATATTTGTTTGATATCCTCAAAATTTGAAGAAAAAAAAAGATTTTGTGTAAAACCCTGCCTTTTTATTTTTCCCAATATTCTGAAAAGTTCAGAAGTTTCTGCCTGCATAAAACTCGCAAGATATGTTCCTTATAAACGTACAAATTTAACAAAAAATTGGAAAAAAATATAAGTGTGTGTGAAAAAAATTTGTATTTTTTCGTTTCCCCGTCCATGGTAGCCAACTAGCCACTTCTTATTTTGTACTCTTTTCTAAGTAGGGGAAGTAGGGGAAATGAGGGAAGGGAAAGTAGAGCAAGTAAGTGTGAATAAGAAGAGAAAGAATGTAGGAGAATTGAGAGGAAATGAGGGAAGGTAAAATAGAAGTAAGGGGAAATGAGGGGTGGAAAAGAAGGGAAATTAGGGAAAATAAGTAGAGAGGAAGTAGGGGAAATAAGGGTAGAGGAGTAGGGGAAGTGAGGGGAAATAAGGCAAAGGGAAGAAGGGAAGTGAGGGAAAATGAGGTGAGGAAGAGTAGGGTAAGTGAGGGGGAATAAGGGAAACAAATGTAAGGCAAGTAAGAGGAGAGAAAGTTTGGAAAGTACGGAAAAATGAGAAGAGGAAAAGTAGGGCAAGTGAGGAATTGAGAACACTCGCAAGATTTCTTACGTATGAGAGTACAAATTTAACAAATAATTGGCAAAAACTATAAGTATTTTAAAAAAAATTGTATTATTTCGTTTTCCCGCTCAATGTAGCCACTCCTCAGGTCGTACTCTTTTCTAAGTTGGAGAAGTAGGGGAAGTGAGGAGAAATGAGGCAAAGGGAAGTAGGGTAAGTGAGGGGAAAAGAGGGAAGGGAAAGTAGAGCAAGTAAGTGTGAATGAGAAGAGAGAGAAAGTAGGAAAAATGAGAGGAAATGAGGGGAGGTAAAGTAGAAGTAAGGGGGAATGAGCGGTGGAAAAGAAGGTAAATTAGGGAAAATAAGTAGAGAGGGTGTAGGGGAAATAACGGTAGAGGATTAGGGAAAGTAAGGAGAAATAAGGCGAAGGGAAGTAGCGAAAGTGAGGGGAAATAAGGTGAGGAAAAGTAGGGTGAGTAAGGGGAAATAAGGGAAAGGAATCTAGGGCAAGTAAAAGGAGAGAAAGTTGGGAAAGTAAGGAAAAATGAGAGGAAGAGAAGTAAGGCAAGTGAGGACACTCGCAAGCTTTCTTCCATATAAGAGTACAAATTTAACAAATAATTGGCAAAAAATATATGTGTGTCAAAAAACAATTTATATTATTTCGTTTCCCCGCTCATGGTAGCCACTCCTCAGGTCGTACTATTTTCTAAGGAGGGGAAGTAGGAGAAGTGAGGATTAATGAGGCAAAGGGAAGTAGGGAAAGTAACGGGAAATAAGGGAAGGGAAAGAAGGGCCAGTAAGTATGAATGAGGAGAGAGAAAGTAGGGAAATAAGGGAAGGTAAAGTGGGGGAAATGAGGGGTGGAAAAGTAATGGAAAATAGGGTAAATAAGTAGAGAGGAAGTAAGGGAAATAAGGGAAATAAGGGTAGACGCGTAGGGGATGTGAAGGGAAATAAAACAAAGGCAAGTAGGGAAAGTGAGGGAAAATGAGATGAAGAAAAGTAGGGTAAGTGAGAACACTCGCAAGATTTCTACCGTATGAGAGTACAAATTTAACAAAAAATTGGCAAAAAATATAAGTGTGTGTTTAAAAAAAAATTTGTATTTTTTTGTTTCCCCGTCCACGGTAGCCACTCCTCAGATCGTACTCCTTTCTAAGAAAAAAAAGTAGGAGGAGTGAGGACAAATGAGGCGAACGGAAGTAGGGGAAGTGAGGGGAAATAAAGAGAGGGAGAGTAGGGCAAGTACGTGTCAATGAAAACAGAGAGAGAGAGAGAGTAGGGGAAGTGAGAGGAAATTCGGGGAGTTAAAGTAGGAGAAGTAAGGGGAAACAAGGGGTGAAAAAGTAATAGAAATGTGGGGCAATAAGGAGAGAGGCATTAGGGAAAATAAGAGAAGGGAAGTAGGGGACGTGAGTGGAAATAAGACGAAGAAAAGTACGGAAAAAGAGGGGAAATAAGGTAAGGAAAAGTAGGGTAAGCGAAAGGAAATAAGGGAAAGAAAAGTACGGCACGAGGAGAAAAATGTTGAAAAATAAGGAAAACTGAGAGAAGGAAAAGTAGGGTATGTGAGAACACATGCGGGAGGATGAGAGGAAATAAGTGGAAAGGAAGTAGTGGAAATGAGGGGAGAAGAAGGAGAAGTGTGGACTAATGGTTAGGAAGTAGAAGAAGTGTAAAGCAAAGAAGAAAGGTAATATTCATAAGTGGATTGACAGTGACCTAAATAAACAAAATAATGCGCAATTTGTAGACATTTTTATTTACTTCATAAACGATAAATACCAGTCATAAAAGTAGAAACCTATTAGAATTCTCTCACTTATAGCATTTTTTGTAATTTCTATTTTGCCGTTTCCCTGTTCGTGGTTGCCTTTCCTCAGGTCGAACTCTTTTCTAAGGAGGGGGAGTGAGTAGAAATGAGAAGGTGAAATGAGGCGAACGGAAGTAGGGGAAATAAGGGGGAATGAGGAGAGGGAAAGAAGGGTCATTAGGGGTGAATGAGAATAGAGAAAGTAGGGGAAGTGAGGGAAAATGAAGATAGGGAAAGTAGCGCAAGTAAGGATAAATGAAGGTAGAGAAATTAGGAGAGTGATGGGAAATGAGCAGAAGAAAAGTAGGGAAAGTAGATTTAGTGAATGCAGGGTACATTGGGGGATATAAGGGGAAATGAGTCGGAAGGAAGTAGGAGAAATGAGAGGAGGAGAAGGAGAAGTGATGACTAATGAAGGAGGAAGTAGGCGAAGTGAGGATATGGCAATTAGGGAAAGTGAGAGGAAATAAGGGTGGTGAATTAACCGAATTGAGGGAAATAAAGGAAGGGAAAGTGGGGGAAGTGATACGGAATAAGAAAGGGGTGGAAGTAGAGGAAATGAGAAGAAATTAGGGTGAATAGAGATGAGGAATTTCGGGATGGTGAAGCGTGGTGAGTGGGAAGTAGAAGAGGAAGAAGTTTGGGGAGGGGGAAGAAGGGCGAAGTGAGGGAAATTGAAGAGGAGAAGGGAAGGGAAAGTATGGGAGGGGGGAGGTTTGAAGCCATAATTAACGTCATAGTAGCCTACAAAACCATTTTTTGTAGGCGTGCGGCGCCTAGTTTAACTAATTTTCTCTTTTTTAAATTGAAATTTCAAATTGTAAAAAGTTTCGGAACTTTTAATTTATATATTTTAGTTATTCAGAAATTATTGAGAATTATCATCATTCAGTTTGAAAGTAAATGTTGCAAGTTTGGCATCCAGACCGACTAGTGAGAAAAACGTACCCTCAACTTTTCCACTTTACTTTTTACTTTTTGCTTCTCCACTTTACTCTTTCACCCTGAGATATGCACCAATTAAAGTTTCCTCCTGCATAACGAGCACGTCTTCATTTTTTTTTTTCATTTACATTTCTAATATCAATTTCCAATTAGAAATCAGCTCATATTCCCTCAGAAAGAAATATTAAAAATGTCCTATGATTTATCATCTATTAAAACTTAAGTAATTAAGGCCAAGGCATCATTAGCATCCGCATTTTTCGAACTTATTGTTTTATTTTTTTTTTATTTTAAAAGTACCGGCGATAGGCGGATTATTACTTTTTTTATGTTTCAAGCAATTTTCAAATTTAAATATAAAGTTAGCATGAATACAAAATTTTTTATTTTATAGAATCTATCAACTGAAATATTAAAAAAGAAAAGCTAGGAGAACATTTTCAATAATTTATGATAATATTTATAATATTTTTGTACAGACAATCGAATTGTTAAATTGTTGTTCATAAATACCAATTTCTGACGAAAAAAACTAGCATAGCTTACAGTTGCTCAAGATTGTAGGTTAAATTTTGAAGTAAATTTATTTTTGTTTGAAATAAATAATTTTTTGTTGTTTTTCATGATTTTGTTATTAAAAATAGCGATTTCAGACGAAAAAGGGGAACATAACAATGAATTATTTGGGATTGTTAATCCTCGTTTAAAAACGCGTAGATAAATTGAAATTGGTGAAAACAAATTTACCTTCTTTGAAATGTAATGATTTTTTATTTTAAGTTCAAATTTTCCCGAAATTTTACAAAAATTGTGAATTTAATAACTCTGAATAATAATCTGAACAATAATGATAATCCCAAAAGTCTTGTAATTTTTTTAATTCAAAATAATAATTTTTCACGACAAACACTGACATAACATTTTTAAAAATTGTTACGAATTGTAAATCTTTTTGGAATTTAATGATTTCTATTTAAAATACTCTATTTCTGATAAAATCTATAATAATTTTTCCGATTAAAACCGCTAGCTTAACCTACTATTTCCGGTGTAAAACAATAACATAACCTCAAATTTTTCAAGGAATTTATATTATCATTAGTGAATAACAGACATTTTTAACGTCTTTTCAGACTAGATCGAGCTATGAATTGGAAATTATTTTTTTTCTGAAAAAAGATCTCCTTTCACTCTGCTGGGAATCGAACCACAGAACTTCCAATTGCCGGTCGAAAAAGTGGATCGACTGGCAATCGGAAGTTCTGTGGTTCGATTCCCAGCGGAGCAAAAGGAGAAGATTTCTTTTCAGAAAAAAATTAATTCAAATAATTTTTAATTCATAGCTCCATCTAGTCTGAAAAGACGTTAAAAATTTATGTTATTCTCTAATGATAATACAGATTTCTTTCTCTAGATCTCTGTAGTAGCTTTATGGGAAAGCACCCGACCGGCAATCGGAAGTTCAGTGGTTCGGTTCCCAGCGCGGCGAAAGGAGAATATCTTTTTTTCAGAAAAAAAATTAATTAAAATAACATAAAATTTTTTAAAAGTTGTGAATCTTCTTTGAAATGTTAGAAATACAATTTTCAAATTAAAAATACCACTTTCGACGAACACCGCTAAAACTTATCCAATAATCTTAAACGATTCTAAATCTTGTTTAAATTATCATGATTTTTGATGAAAACGTTGAAAATAAAAATTTTTGATGTAAAACAACAACTTAACCTAAAATTCTTCAAAGCTTATAAATCTTTTTTGAAATCTAATGATTTTTTAATGAAAATTTCAATTCCCTACAAAAACCACAAACAAAATCAAAAATTCTTCAAGGTTGTAAATTCTAATATTTTAAACAAAAATCTTTGGGTTTGAATCTAATGCCTACTGTTTGAAAATACCAATTTTAACTAAAAATGACCAACATAACCTAATTTTTTTTTTAAATTGTAAATATTCTTTGCCTTATAATAATTTTGTATTCAAAATATTAAAAATTCCCGAAGAAAAACACTAACATAACATAAAATTTCTCAGAATTGTAAATCTTTGAAATTTGATAAAATTTTCTTGCAAATCTTGTTCAACAAATAATTTTTTTTTTTTTAAATATCATTTTTTGGTATAAAACGCTAACGTAACCCTTAAAATTGTTAAAAAATTATAACCCTTTAAAATCTAACAATTTTTGTTTAAAAATGTCAATTTTCTGTGTAAAACGCTAACATAACCTAAAATTGTTGAAATTTGAGAATCTTGCTGATGATGTTTATTCAAAAATTTTAATTTCCAGTGAAAAAACGAACACAAACTACAATTTTTGAAATTTTGATTTTATATTAAAATTGTTTAAAAAAAATATTACTTTTCAGCAAAAAGCACTAGCATGAAATATGTGTATAATATTTTCAAAAGTTTATCAGAAAATTCAAAATCTCTAATTTAACTGCGCATCATCACAGCATTTTTTTGGACTTTTCTAAAAATTCTCCATTCAGTGTCAGGAGCGTGATTATGCAACTTTTTTAATTTCGCTTCCAGTTCCACTTTTTCGAGATTCACGTCGTTTGCATTTCTTTATATTTAAATTTTCATAATTAAAACAAAATCAAAGTCAATATTTCACACTTTGATTTTAATATAATTTGTCGCAGCTTATTCAGAAATTTCTGGTGAAACACGTTATTAAGCAAATTCGGCAACCTCTATACAGTCCAGACCAGGCTCTGTGTGATTCCTATTTGACTTCTTGTTCATTACCCTGTTTTTTCCGATGAATATAATTCCTTGTCTTTTTCTGGGTTTCCCGGTTACCTGATCGTGTAGACACCAGCCAGCAAATACCTAAAAACGTTTAGTTATTAAAGTTCTATTTGAATGGATAAAAATGGATGCTAGTAAATTTAATAGTATCATTCACGTTGGTCGTCTTTTTTATATTTTAATTTTCACAACAATTTGAAAAAATTCAACGGGGATTTTTTCCTCTTTGATTTAAACAAGAGTTGTGGAATGGTAGCGAGTGGTTCCTTTACAAAAATACACCTGCACATTCAACGCAGCTCATTCAGCAATTTCTGGTGAAACACGGCCTTACGCAACTTCGACAACCCCCGTACAGTCCGGACCTGGCTCCCTGTGATTACTGTCTAAATCCTCAGTCATTAACCGGTTTTTCCTGGTGAATTAAATTCCCTGCCTTTTTCAGTTTTCCTCGTTACTTGGTTCTTTAAACACCACCCTGCAAATACTCAAGAATAATTAGTTATTAAATTTATATTTCAATGCATAAAAAAGGATGCTAGGAAATATAATAGCATCATTCACGTTGGTTGTCTTTTTTTATATTTCAATTGTCACAACAATTTGAAAAAAAAAATCAACGTGAATATTTCCCTTTTTGATTTAAACCTGATTTGTGGAAAAGTAGCGACTGGTTCCTTCACAATAATACACCTGCACATTCATCGCAGCTTATTCAGCAATTTCTGGTGAAACGCGATCTTACGCAGCTTCGGCAACCACTACAGCCCAAATCTGGCTCCCTGTGATTTCTGGCTGAATCCTCAGTCATTACCCGGTTTTTTTCGCTAAATGAAATTTCCCGCGTTTTCTCGGGTTTCCAGTTATATTTGAATGGTTAAAAATGGATGTTAGGAAATTTGATAGCACCACAGGGATGAAAACGTCAATCTATTGATGGGCAGTCAATCGTTATCAGGATTGACCGTATCGCGGACTAATTTCTAGAGTGTTGCACAAAGTACATTGACCAAACGCTTGACCAAATCGCGTGACACGTTACGAGTACGGCACGGCGATAAAATATTGAGAGTAGTTCGGCGATTCAAACACGATCCGTGCACGCCAAAGTGCAGGGTCTGCTTGCTATTTGCGCGATTTATTATTAATTTTCTCACGTCGAAAGAAGGCTATCACCCCACCCCTTTCCTACCCCCCCCCCAACCCTCTTCACTCACCTGAATAATTAGACGCGCACCGAGACCGAAAATCAATGCCTATAGGTAAAAGGATCTCTCTCTGATTTATTATTTCCTAAAAAATGTTTTCCAACCAAAAAGTACGAATTTTGGGTCCAAATAGACGAATTTTCAACAAAAGTTCAATTATTTTTAATTAATTTTTTTCTGAAAAAAAATCTTCTTTCGCTCCGCTGGGAATCGAACCACAGAACTTCCGATTGCCGGTCGGGTGCTTTCCCATTAAGCTACTAGAGAGATCGTGAGAAGAAATTTTTTACAGAAAATACACGCATTATTTTGCTAGGTGGTATAAATCAAATTTATCAAGGAGTCTTTATTATCATCAGAGAATAACAGAAAATTTTTAACGTGTTTTCAGACTAGATGAAGTTGTGAATTAAAAATTATTTTTAATTAATTTTTTTCTGAAAAAAGATCTCTTTTCACTCCGCTGGGAATCGAACCACAGAACTTCCGATTGCCGGTCAGGTGCTTAACCATTAAGCTACTAGAGAGATCGTGAGAAGAAATTTTTTACAGAAAATACACGCACTATTTTGCTAGATGGTATAAAACAAATTTTTAAAGGAATCTGTATTATCATCCGAGAATAACAGAACATTTTTAACGTCTTTTCAGACTAGATGAAGTTATGAGTTAAAAATTATTTTTAATTAATTTTTTTCTGAAAAAAAAATCTTCTCCTTTCGCTCCGCTGCAAATCGAACCACAGAACTTCCGATTTTTTCCCCCGAAATCTGTTATTCTCTGATGATAATACAGATTCCTTGAAAAATTTGATTTATACCACCTAGCAAAATAATGCGTGTATTTTCTGTAAAATATTTCTTCTTTCGATCTCTCTAGTAGCTTAGTAGGAAAGCACCCGACCGGCAATCGGAAGTTCTGTGGTTCGATTCCCAGAGGAGTGAAAGGAGAAGATTCTTTTTTCAGAAAAAAATTAAGTAAAAATAATTTTTAATTCACAACTCCATCTAGTCTGAAAAGACGTTAAAAACTTTCTGTTATTCTCTGATGATAATACAGATTCCTTGAAAAGTTAAATTGCGACTGAGAAATATGAGTTTTCTACCAAATACTTTAATTTTCAGCGTAATGATTAAATTTTTAACAAAATAATTGAATTTTCAAGAAAATAGTTGAATTTTTAACCAAATGGTTGAATTTTGAAATAAAAAAATTTAAATAAAGAGTTGCATTTACAACTGACTAGATAAACTACGTATATGGCAAAGTAGGCGAATTATCAAAAAAAGTGAAACTTTTAATCATATAGTTGAATTTTCAACCTACAAATACAAATTTTCAACTAAAAAAAAAATCAAATTTTAACCAAACTGAAAAAGTTACATTTTCAGTTGAAAAAAAAAATAATTTACACTTTTTTGAAACAGTAGAATTTTAGACAAAAAAATATACATTTTTAACGCAAAAGGACGAATTTTTTGTCTGAATAGACGAATCTTCAACAAAATAGTTTAAATTCGACCAAAAAATATGACTATTTAACGAAATACTTTGATTTTCAACAAAACGATTAAATTTACAAGAAAATAATTAAATTTTTACACAAAGAGTTGAATTTTCAACCAAAAAGAGTTGCACTTTCAACAAAATAATTAAATTTTTCAGAAAACAGTTGAATTTTCGACAAAAAAAATCAAATTTTCAACCCAAAAGGACAACATTTCTGTCAAAATAGATGAATCTTCAACAAAATACTATAATTATCAACAAAACGATTAAATTTTTAACAAAATAATTTAATTTGCAACAAAATAGTTTAATTTTCAGCCAAAGAGTTGAATTTTCAACAAAAGAATCAAATTTTCAACAAAATAGTTTAATTTTTACCAAAAAAGTAGAATTTTCAACAAAATACATGAATTGTCAAACATATAGTTGAATTTTCAACTCAAAAATATCAATTTTTCATCCAAAATAGAGAAGGTAATATTTCAATAAAGAAAATAGTTTACAACAAAAAGAAAAATAATTTTTAACAAAATATTTGAATTTTTAACTAATAGTAGAATATGTAACCGAAGACATAAATTTTGAAACAAATAGTTTACAACAACAACAAAATTTTCTACGAAAAGCTAAATTTTCAACAAAATATTTGAATTTTTCACCAAAAAGGCGAATTTTTAACTAAGAAGATTAATTTTCTATCACAAGATACGAATTTTCAACAAAATACATGAATTTTGAAACAAATAGTTGAATTTTCAACTAAAGAGGATATTTTTTGAGGTTTAAACAATTATTTTCAACAACAATTAAAAACGAATTTTTAACAACAAAAATTCAATTTTTAACAAAATATTTGAATTTTTAACCCAATAGTTCAATTTTGAACAACAGACATAAATTTTGAAACAAATAGTTTAGTTTTCAACTAAAAAAAAAATCAATTTCCCACCAAAAATGGAAAAATTAAGATTTCAATAAAGAAAATAGTTTACAACAAAAAGAAAAATAATTTTTAAGAAAAAAAAAAATAATAATTTTTAACAAAATATTTGAATTTTTAACTAACAGTAGAATATTTAACGGAAGACATAAATTTTGAAACAAATAGTTTACAACAACAACAAAATTTTCAACGAAAAGCTAAATTTTCAACAAAATATTTGAATTTTTCACCAAAAAGGCGAATTTTTAACTAAGAAGATTAATTTTCTATCAAAAAATACGAATTTTCAACAAAATACATGAGTTATGAAACAAATAGTTGAATTTTTAACTAAAGAAGGAAAAATTCAATTTTTAACAAAATATTTGAATTTTTAACCAAATAGTTCAATTTTCAACAACAGACATATATTTTGAAACAAATAGTTAAGTTTTCAACTAAAAAAGATCAATTTTCCAACAAAAATGGAAAAATTGAGATTTGAATCAAGAAAATAGTTTAAAACAAAAAGAAAACGAATTTTCAACAAAAAAAATTTGATTTTCAACAAAATATTTGAATTTTTAACTAAATAGTAGAATTTCCAACCGAAGAGATGAATTTTTTACCGAAAATATAAATTTTTAACTAAGAAGAATAATTTTCTACCAAAAAAAGACGAATTTTCAACAAAATACATGAATTTTGAAACAAATAGTTGAATTTTTAACTAAAAAAGATATTTTTTGAGATTAAAAAAAAATATTTTTTCAACAAAAAAAAACGATTTTTTAACAAAAAAGTTTTATTTCAAACAAAATATTTGAATTTTTAACCGAATAGTTGAATTTTCAACAAACGACATAAATTTTGAAACAAATAGTTGAATTTTCAACTAAAAATGATCAATTTTCCACCAAAAATGGAAAAGTTAATATTTCAATAAAGAAAATAGTTTACAACAAAAGGAAAACTAATTTTTAACAAAAAAAAAATGATTTTTAACAAAATATTTGAATTTTTAACTAATAGTAGAATATTTAACCGAAGACATGAATTTTGAAACAAATAGTTTACAAGAACAACAAAATTTTCAACAAATTATTTGAATTTTTCACCAAAAAGGCGAATTTTCAACTAAGAAGATTAATTTTCTATCAAAAAATAGGAATTTTCAACAAAATACATGAATTTTGAAACAAATAGTTGAATTTTTAACTAAAGGGGATATTTTTTGAGGTTTAAACAAATATTTTTCAACAACAATTAAAAACGAATTTTTAACAACAAAAATTCAATTTTTATCAAAATATTTTAATTTTTATGTAAATAGTAGAATTTCCAACCGAAGAGATGAATTTTTTACCGAAAATATAAATTTTCAACTAAGAAAATTAATAATCAAAAAAGAGAAAATTTCAAACCAAGAAGTTTAATTTTCTAAGAGAAAAGACGAATTTACAACTGAAAAATATAATTTTTGAACTAAAAATGGAAAATTAAATTTTTGGTTAGAAAACTTACTTTTGAACCAAAAAATAAAGAAATTTCAAAAAAATAGTTAAGTTTTCAACAAAAAAGAATAAACTTTTAACAAAATTAGCAAAATTTCAAAAAAATAATTAAATTTCTCACAAAATAATTGAATTTTGAACCAAGAAGATTTTTTTCTAGGAAAAAAGACGAATTTTCAACAAAGTACATGAATTTTCAAACGAATAGTTGAATTTTTAATTAAAAACCACGCATTTTCAACAAAAAATGGAATAGTTGAAGTTTCAGTAAAAAAAAAAAATAATTTTCAGCCAAAAAAACGAATTTTCAACAAAAATTTATATTTTCATTTAAATGAATTTTTCAACAAAATATTTCAACTTTCGACCAAACAAGATGTGAATTTTAAATAAAAAACAGTTACATTCAAACCAAAAAGAAAATTTTTTAGCAACATGGTTGAATCCTCAATGAAAAAACGTGAATTTTCTGACAAACAAAAAATCTCTTCCTAAAAAGATGAATTTTCCAAATAAAAAGGCAAACTTTAGAGAAATCAGTGAGAAATATAATTATCAAAAATAAATGTGTTCTGCTAGCTGAAAAAATAAAAATAAATTATTTAGTTATTTATGAGACACATAATAACAATAATTCAATTTAAATTTACGATATCATAAAATGAATAAAACACCATAATTTACACAGTTTTCAAAGAAAATAAATCATTTAAACAATTTTCAATTGTTTAAACAATGAAAACTTGTTTAACAAATTATAATCAATAAGCGAATAGATACATAAGATAATATGCTTTGTTGAAAAATTTATGAAGAAATACGTTTTTTTATTATTCCTCAATAAGCAACATATATATTCTAACACATAAGTATTCTTAAAAAGTTAAAAAATTATTTAAAAAGTATAAAAAATATTTAAACAAATAATAAAATTGTTTACATTTATTATAAGACTCATAACATCTATGTTATGCACCTATTTTGCAACTTCTACCAGAAATCAATTCTTCAAAAAATTCAAATTGTTTAAACAATTATAATCGAGTTTAAAAATAATTGGAAATCGAATACTCATCAATTCATAATTATTTTTGCAAAAGAGTTTTTCTAATGTTATCATTAAACTTAATGTTACGTGAAACTCCCAATTAGCACTTATGAGGAATTCTTTGGGGCCCATAAAAGGATCTCAAAATTTTCTAACATTGAAAATAATGGTCAATTCATATTTCCTGAATTATACTGGAAAGGATCGTCTATTATAAGTTACGTTAGTGCCATATTTCCGCGTTGAAATCCCACATTAAAAAACCAGTGCTTTTTCAACATGTTAAATCAATGGAAAACACCATGGTCTTTGGGAGACGGATTAATATTAACTGATTTCGCTGAAAGATGATCATTTTTTGGGAAATTCGAACCAAAAATAAGGGATGAAAAATATATTTTTTTAATTTTAGCAGAATATAAATAAGGCCCTAATATCCCTACCCGAGTAGCGGATACGCTCCACGCCAGCCGTAGATTCAGGTATCATTTTTTGGAGATCATTTTTTTGTGACATTCAAACCAAAAATATGGTATGAAAAAATATATTTTTTTAATTTTTTCAGAATATAAAAAAGGCCCTAATATCCCTATCCGAGTAGCGGATACACTCCACACCAGCCGTAGATTCAGGTATCATTTTTTTGGGACATTCGAACCAAAAATAGGGGATGAAAAAATATATTTTTTTCAATTTTTTCAGAATATAAATAAGGTCCTAATATCCCTATCCGAGTAGTGGATACGCTCCACACCAGCCGTAGATTTAGGTATCATTTTTTAGAGACCATTTTTTTGGGGCATTCGAACCAAAAATGGAGGATGACAATTTTTTTTTTTTTATTTTTGCAGAATATAAATAAGGTCCTAATATCCCTATCCGAGTAGCGGATCCGCTCCACACCGGCCGTAGATTCAGGTATACTTTTATTTAGTTGATGAACTCCTCTGTTTAGGTGGTGTGGTGAGTTATACGATTCCGGATTCACCAATGCCTGAACTCAGCGACAGTTCCTACGATGGAACTAGGCAAAATGGAACTAGGCAAAATGGCATCCTCTCAGGTGGCCTAGGTCGTCTGATCGACGGAGAGATCGGTGCCGATAATTACAGGATGGATACCGGATATGGAAGAGGTAATTCTAATGCAGCACTGATGCACAGCTTTCTATTTCCCACATAGATACTTAATTAACCAACTAATCCTTCATCACAAGTCACTTCCAAATGCTCACTGATCCAGTTACCCTCAATGCTTCGACATTATTAGGTCACCAACAATAACTGGCACTTATTCAGTCTAAAATTAGCGATCGCTGAAGTCTATTTATGAGCAGTAACTTCGATAACCAAAGCAGTATCACAAAATTATTTATTAGAAGCTAGCCAATTAATTGTTCAATAATTTATTCGACAACTCTATATCCAGCTTCCAGGCGAGAAAATTCAACTCATTTTTTAAGTACTAGCATCAGCAGATTTCAGGGGAAAAGCCATTTTTAATACAAAATAAAAAATTTGATTGACTTTTTATTTATTGAGTTTATTTCTTATTTG
>CAKNYM010047256.1:54747-66824 GCA_932195095.1 Andricus curvator | reverse complement strand
TAATAAGCAGAGAAGGAGAAGTAGGGTAAGTAGAGAAAGTTAGAGGAAGTGCAGGGAATACTAGTAGTGTAGTGCGGGTAAGTAGGGGAGGGAAAGTGATGGCTGGGAAAGGGAAGTAGAGGGAGGGGCGTATTAGCTTGTGAAGTGAGAAGAGGAGGAAGTATAGGAGGAAAAAGTTGGGGAAGGGAGTGGTTGCGAATAGTGAAGTAATGGGAGGGAAGTAGAGGTGGAGAGGGGAAAGTAAGGAGAGCAGTGGAGGGAAAGTGTAAGAGGAAGAGGTTAGAATGACTTAATTAACGTCCTAATAGGCTACGAAACCCTTTTTTCAGGCGCGAGGCGCCTACTTTGACTAATTTTTTTAATTAAATTTTTTGGAAAACTTACAGATATCGGGTGAGATCCTCGACATCGACAAGCATTGAGTCTTGCTCCATGTGGAGGTCATCTCTCCTGAGTAAGCCTTCAACCAAAGCCTCGTTCAACGCAGCTATCCTCGCGTGAAGATCGTTTGCCAGAACTTGAAGTTGAGCAACATTCAGTTCCGTTAGTAACATTCGAGAAAGTCTTCGTCTTTCTTCGCCAAGTTGCACTCCAATCTATTTAAACAATTTTATTGCTATTTACTCGAAAGTATCATTTAGAAAAAATAATTTTCAAAATAAATTCAGAGAGAGTGAATTTGTGTAAAAGAATGGCACAACCACTAAATTTTTATTTGTTAAACAATCATTATTTGTTTAAACAATTTTTCCCCTCTGTAAATCGTGGAAAGTTATTCTTTTTCGGGATAAATTATACAGTTGATGAATGTCAAGAGCAATATTTCTTTTTGACATATTTACTAACTATTTAAATAATTTTTTTCCCTTGTAAATCTTGAAAAGTTATTACTTTCAGGAATTAATAACAGCAGTTATTAAATGCTATGAGTAATATTTTTAGGATATTTGGAAAGCGTTTAAAGAATTTCTATTTGTTTAAACAAATGTTTCCCATGTTAATCTTGAAAAGTTACTATTTTCTGGAATTATTCAAACAATTAATAATTATTCATTTGCGTCTTTTCATAGGAAAGGTGCAGAAAATTCTACTTTTTTCTCGCTTCTAATTAAATATTTTCTTATCTCAGAACTTATACCCTCATTTTTTAAACAAAAATCTTTAAAAAATTTTTTTTTGTTTAATTACGTTATGGATAGTTATTTTTCAGATTGATTTCACGAAGGTAAGAAAATAATAACATTTCACGATTTACAGGGAAAATGGTTTAAACAAATGAAAACTGTTTAATTAATTTCCAGATATCCTAAACAAAAAATATTACTCCTAACATTCGTTAATTGTGTCGTAAATTCCAGAAAATACTGACATCACGATTTTGTGAAAAAAATTATACAAATATAAATTGTTTAAACAGTTGCAAAATATGTTAAAAAATAATTCTTTTTTAAATTCATCAACTACAAAATTTATTCCGAAATATAGTAACTTTTCGCAATTGAAAATCAGTTAAAAAATACTTGGAAACATGTCACTTGGAGAATAAAAATAATGAATGTTGAAAAAATTCAAAAAATTAGCGCCTTCAACTCTTTACCATGAATTTTACATGAAAATGCTATTTTGCATCATTTGGGGGATTTTATGGGCAGAATAAAAGGGGTTTTCAGGGGTTAAAATAAAGAAGTGACTAAAATTTAATTTACAAAAAGTTAATAACAAATACTTCTTTTTTCCATTTTTTCTAAAACCGAGCTTTTCCTATTTAAAACTATTTAAAAATTCCTATTTTTTCGAATTTTTATGGGGACATCCCCCAAATTTGTTCGAATCCACCCAAAAATAAATCGATTTTTTTTGTTTTGAAAAAAAATGATATTTAGGGGTGGCGCAAGCCCCATGATGTTTAACATGTATTTCCCATAAGAAAAAAAGACGTTTTTGTAGATCTTATTCAGAATTCTCAATATTATCTCAATCGAGTTGAAACTCAACATTTCTCTTCACAATTAGCCATAGAATACGAATAAAATATCACTTTTCAAATATCACCCCCATAAGTCTGTTTTATAGGGTCCCAAAGAAACCCCATAAGTGAAAAAATGGGTTTTCCGAGTTTTTGGCGCTAATTATGATTTTTTTGCGGTTTTTTAATGCAAATTGTTTCTAATACATGAAATATGACTTTATACTGAAAATTAGATATTTTAATGAATTGTTTAAACAATTTATTATTGTTTTTAGCAATTTTCTCATAGAATGTAGTTAGAAAGACGCGGTTTTTTCACAAATTTTCCATTTGTTGTCCAATTTTCAATTAGAGGGAAGTGATAGTTCATCAATGTTAACAATAGTGATTGTTTAACCAATTTATTATAATTATTAATAATATTATATTTGAATAATGCTAGAAAGATGCGGATTTTTTTTAAATTTCTGGCGTTTTGTCCAATTTTCATCTGTAGTGAAGTAATAATAAATTCAAGTTAACAAAATAATTGTTTAAACAATTTATTATAATTATTAATAATATTATAATTGAATAATGCTAGAAAGATGCGGTTTTTTTTAAATTTCTGGCCTAAGTTTTATAGAGCAACATTAGGTAAAGATGTTCCAATATTATATAATAAATGAACCACGAACATTTGGATAAAAACAATATAATGATAAAGAAATTTCTTCTTGAGATTATTATTGTTAATATTATAAACAAATTTAATAAACAAATGTATTAATCAGGAATTTTTCGATAGAAAAATTCGTTTTTTTTCGATGTAAATTTTTTAAATTAAGAACTTTATGATAATTTTAGGAAAATTCATGATTTATTGATTAATCTTATGAATTTAAAAAAAAATTAATGAAAAAATGCATTATTCGGGCATTTGTCGGCAAATTTTTTTTTTAATACCAGTCCTTCCAGTTGGGCACTTCATGACAATTTCAGCAACATTCATAATTAGTTGATGAATTTTATGATTTTTTAAACAAATGCAATAATCACGTGTTTGTCATAATTTTTTAATCAACTTTATAATTTAAAAAAAAAATTTAATAATTTAAAAAAAAAATTTAATAATTTAAAAAAAAATTTTAATAAACAAATGCATGATTGGGGCATCTGTCGACGAAATTATCATGAAGTTCCCATTAAAAAAAATTGACATCGAAAAAAACAAATTTTTCGGTCGAAAAATGCCTGATTAATGCATTTGCTTATTAAATTTGTTTATAATATTAACAATAATAATCTCCAGAAGACATTTCTTCGTCATTATATATTGTTTTTATCCGAATGTCCTGCAATATAACTTAAAAAAACGTGAAATTATTATGGAAAATCGTAGAAAACATTCTTTCAACAAATAATTTGTTTATACATTTTTTGTTTAATATTATTATTAATATTATAAACAAATTTAATAAACAAATGTATTAATCAGGCTTTTTTCGACAGAAAAATTTGTATTTTTCGATGTCAATTTTTTTAATTAGGAACTTTATGATAAATTTAGCAAAATTCATAATTTGTTGATTATTCTTATGATTTTTTAAACAAATGTAATTAACAAATGCATTATTGGGGCATCTGTCGACGGACAATTTTTTTTTTCGATGTAAGACTTTTTAATTGGGATCTTCATAATAAATTCAGCAAAATTCATGATTAGTTGATAAATTTTATGATTTTTTTAAACACATTTAACAAAAAAATGCATTATTCCGGCATTTGTGGATGGAAAAATTAGTTTTTCTTATTAAGTGGGAACTTCATGATAATTTCAGCAAAATTCATGATTCGCTGATAAATTTTATATTAAAAAAAAAAAAATTTAATAAACAAATGCATTTTCCGGAAAGTAATGAGAAACTTAAACTGCAAGGACTAAAATTGAAAAAAAAAAATTCTTTGACAAATACCCGAATAATGCATATGTTTATTAAATTTGTTTAAAAAATCATAAAATTTATCAACTTAGTATGACTGATAATGAAATTATCATTAGTTTCCCAATTAAAAAGACTGACATCGAAAAAAAACCAGTTTTTCCATCGACAGATGCCCGAATAATGAATTTGTTTATTAAATTTGTATTTAAAAAAATATAAAATTTATCAACCTACTATGAATTTTGCTAAAATTACCATGCAGTTCGCAATTAAAAAGACTGGCATCGAAAAAAACTAATTTTTCCGTCCACAGATGCCGGAATAATGCATTTGTTTGTTAAATGTGTTTAAATAAATCATAAAATGTATCAACTAATCATGAATGTTGCTGAATTTATTATGAAGATCCCAATTAAAAAGTCTTACATCGACAAAAAAAAGAATTTTTTTGTCGAAAAATGCCTGATTAATACATTTGTTCATTAAATTTGTTTATAATATTAACAATAATAATCTCAAGAAGAAATGTCTTTATTATTATATATTGTTCTTATCCAAATGTCTTGCAATATAACTTAAAAAAACGTAAAATTATTATGGAAAATCGTAGAAAACATTCTTTCAATAAATAATTTGTTTATAAATTTGTTTTATTTATTATATAATATTGAAGCATCTTTAAATAATGTTGCTTTATGAAACTTAGGCGATTTTAATAATTTTCCTGTTATTGACGAGCACCGCAAAAGTTAAATAGAAAAAATGGCCATTTTTTCGTCATATTTGTTTATTTATAAAAAAATTGAAAGCCTAATTTGAAAATCAGACTGAATAACTCTCTTAGAAATCTTATCAGATTTTTTTTCAAATTTTTCTTGTTCAAATCGGTAAATATTTGTGGGCTGTACGTTATTTTGAACCAAAAAAAGTCCTTTTTTCCACTGTGCACCCCGATGCAATATTACCCTTGTATCAATCGAGTTCTGGATACAGTTGTGCATTTTCTCTTTATTCAGATACATATTACCATATAAACTTTCTAAAAATTTGTCGAAATATGTATAGCGACTTTTTGTATACTCTTTGGAATTTTTTTTCAAATTTTTTTGTGTTCAAATCGGTAAATATTTGTGGGCTGTACGTTATTTTGAACCAAAAAAAGTCCTTTTTTCCACTGTACACCCCGATGCGACATTACCCTTGTATCAATCGAGTTCTGGATACAGTTGTGAATTTTCTCTTTATTCAGGTACATATTACCATATAAACTTTCCAAAAATTTGTCGAAATATGTATAGCGACTTTTTGTATACTCTTTGGAATTTTTTTTCAAAATCTTTCAAATCCAGATCATGGAATTCCATGATTAGGAAAATCTGGATTTTGGTTTTTGCACGGTCTATTTCACCGCACTTCTTTTTTTTCAGCTGCACGAAATAAGTACAAGGTGAAATGATTTTTTCAATTTTTTACAGAAGATATTGCAATATGTCAAAAAATTCGGAATCTTGAACATTCTCTAAAAACATGTTTCATAATTATGTATATACGTCTGTGACTATTCAATTTTCTGGATTCTGATTAGAGTTGAGATTCTAAAGATATAAGAGAAAGTGAGCCAAGATTAAACTCTCATTTTACTAATTACTAATCGAGGATAATCTCAATCCTCTGATGAAGTGGAATGAAAAAAAGAGGACCTATGGACTATATCTATATTAGGTTGGGTCGAAAATAAATACTTTTGGAATTCGAAATCGCTACAACGCCGAAAAGTAACATTAGTTGAAGATGTTCCAATATTATATAGTAAATAAAAAAGAATTTATAAACAAATTATTTGTTGAAAGAATGTTTTCTACGATTTTCCATAATAATGAAGAAATTTCTTCTTGAGATTATTATTGTTAATATTAGAAAGAAATGTAATAAACAAATGGATTAATCAGGCATTTTTCGACAGAAATTTTTTTTTTATATACTATTAAGTATACCATTAAGCCATTTCCCTTTCAGGGTAGGCGTGACACTACTACTAATTTTTTTATGAATCTTATGATTTTTGTAAACAAATTTCATAAACAAATGCATTTTCTGGAAAGTAATGAGAAACTGGAACTGAAAGGACTGAGATTGAAAAAAAAACTTTTTCGTCTATAAATACCCAAATAATGCATATGTTTATTAAATTTGTTTAAAACATCATAGAATTTATCAAATAAGTATGAGTATTAATCAAATTATCATTAGGTTCCCAATTAATAAAACTGACATTGAAAACAAAAATTTCCATCGACAGATGCCCGAATAATGCATTTGTTTATTAAATTTGTTTTAAAAAAATATAAAATTTATCAACTAATCATGAATGTTGCTGAATTTATAATGAAGATCCCAATTAAAAAGTCTGACATCGACAATAAAGAATTTTTCCATCGACAGATGCCCCAATAATACATTTGTTTATTAAATTTGTTTAAAAAAATTATAAAGTTGATCCAAAAATGATGAATTTTGCTGAAATTATCATGAACTTCCTAATTTAAAAAATTGACATTGAAAAAACGAATTTTTCTGTCGACAAATGCCTGATTATTGCATTTGTTTAAAACAATCATAAAATTCATCAACTAATTATGAATGTTGCTGAAATTGTTATGAAGTTCCCAACTGAAAGAACTGGCATTGAAAAGAACGAATTTTTCTGCCGAAAAATGCCCGAATAATGCTTTGTTTATTAAATTTGTTTAAAAAAATCATAAGATAATTCAACAAATTATGAATTTTGCTTAGATTATCATAGAGTTCCTAATTAATAAAATTGACATCGAAAAAAACGAATTTTTCTGTCGAAAAATGCCTGACTAATGCATTTGTTTATAACATTAACAATAATAATCTCAAGAAGAAATTTATTTATCATTATATTGTTTTTATGCAAATTTCTTGCAATATTTCTTGCATTCTTTCAACAAATAATTTGTTCATAAAATTTTTTTTGTTCATTATATAATTGCAGTTCACTTCTTCAGGGCTGACATGAATCTGAAGTTTCAGGTTATGTTGTTCTTATCCAGGGTGTTTTTTTTAACTTGAGACATCGAAATATCTAAAAAAAATACACATCCTATGAAAAAAATATTCGGAATGAAAAATTTTTATTTTCGCGGGGAAAAGCGACTTTGAAAAAATTTACCCCACCCCACCCCCCGGGAGGCAAAAAAATTTTTTTTTTGTTTGAAAAAATTTTTCGAATAAAACTTACGTATTTCATACAGGAGAATCTGAATCTGTGATAAAAAATTGGGGTTCCCATTTGAAATTACAAATTTACCCCCATACCTGCCTCCTAGGGGGGTGGGGTAAATTTTTTCAAAGTCGTTTTTCCCCTCGAAAATAAAAAGTTTTTATTTCGGATATTTTCTTCATAGGGTGCGTATTTTTTCAGATATTTCGATGTCTCAAGTTAAAAAAAACACCCGTATATGTATTCTCTATGATGCCTGTGATTGCCCAGAGCGCCCCATGGTGAGGACTCGTCGAATTTGATTGGCCAATCAAGTCTTTTTTAAAAAACCCGGGACGACGGAAAGCCAAATCGGATTGGTATTATAACCATTGTCCCTATTGATGTTATTAGGGTGTTTTTAAGATTTCGATTGCTTCTTTATGTTTTCTTGGAAAAATATTGTACGTTTTTGCGATGCCGATTGTTTTGTCAAATAAAATGTCATGTCTTGTTTCGATATGATGCTCAGCTAGTGCTGATTGCGTGAAATTTTTCAGCCGGACTTTACTCTCATGTTCCTTCACACGTTGGCTCACCGCTCTCCCGATTTCTCCAATAATTAAAAAAATTACCGCCTTTAACTCTTTACCATGAATTTGACATGAAACTGCTATTTTACATCTTTTGGGGCATTTTCTGGGCAGAATAAAAGGGGCTTTCAGGGGTCAAAATAAAGAAGTGACTAAAATTTAATTTACAAAAAGTTAATAACAAATACTTCTTTTTCCCATTTTTTCTAAAACCAAGCATTTCCTATTTAAAACCCTATGTTAATTTCAAAAGCCCGGGGCACGCGTTAATGTTGACCAAATTGAAAAAAAAATGTTGAACCACCCCACAGTGGGGAAAAAATTACTTTTTTGGTTCAAAATACTTTTTAATTAATTTTTCGAATAAAACTACTGCCTTCTAGGGGGGTGGGGTAAGTTTTTTCAAAGTCGTTTTCCCCTCGAAAATAAAAAGTTTGCATTTCGGATATTTTCTTCATAGGATGCGTATTTTTGGAGATATTTCGATGTTTCAAGTTAAAAAAAAAACACCCGTATGTATTCTCTACGATGCCTCTGATTGGCCAGAGGACCCCATGGTGGGGACTCGTCGAACTTGATTGGCCAATCAAGTCTTTTTTTAAAAACCCGGGAGGACGAAAAGCCAAATCGGATTGGTATTATATCCATTGTCCCTATTGATGATATTAGGGTGTTTTTAAGATTTCGATTGCTTCTTGATGTTTTCTTGGAAAAATATTGTACGTTTTTGCGATGCCGGTTGTTTTGTCAAATAAAATGCCATGTCGTGTTTCGATATGATGCTCAGCTAGTGCTGATTGCGTGAAATTTTTTAGCCGGACTTTACTCTCATGTTCTTTCACACGTTGGCTCACCGCTCTCCCGGTTTCTCCAATATAGACTTTGCCACAAGAACAAGGGATTTTATATACTCCCGGATCATTGAGAGGTGCCTTTTTATCTTTAGGGTTGTTTAGAAGTTGTCCTTTCTTTAGTAGGTTGTGTTGACTGGTTTTTTTTAGTGTATTTTCTTATTGCTTAATCAATTTGTTTGTGTAATCGTTTTGTATTAGGATTTGTTTAACATTTTGTAATTCCTTTTGTAAGATTCATAGTTTCGCACACGATTGAAACCCGAAAAAGCTTTAAATTTATCATCTTTAACTAATGTTGTTCTATGACACTTAGGCGATTTCAATAATTTTTCTGTTATTGGCGAGTACCGGGAACGTTAAATAGAAAAAATGGAAAAATACCTTCTCTAGACTGGATCGAACCATCTCCGTGATAGGACTCTGCTTGAGCTTCTGCCTCTCGACCTCCATCTGCATATGTGCCATGTCCTTAGCTTGTGATAGAGCCACTCTGGCTTCCATTTGCAACCTAGCTTGTCGAGCAAAAAAGTCAGCTTCGTCTATAGGAGAAGAATTGGAACCAATATCAAGTCTTAAAGATGGAAGACTCAACACTTGTGGCCTCGCTGGAATTTGATGTTTTATCATTGCGGATGAGACAGGCATGGGCAAGGAATCACTTTCTGAACCTGGTGATTCCGTGTCTGAAGAAGCTTCATTCATGAAGCAGATTTGCAGATTCATCCCTAGATTTGATTTAAATGGGTACAATTATTATCAAATTTAGACTCAAAGATGGGTTCAAAAAGTTTTAATAGGTATGGGCATATGTCTGGTATCTTTCACTTCTTAATAAAAAACTAAATGGCATCATTTTTGTAGACAACATTGAAAATTTTACTATAATAGTTAAACGTACTTATTGATGATAATAATATGCTGTAATTGGGCAGACGAAAACTACTGCCTACAAATGGATATTAATTATTTAAAAATATTTCATTATGTAAGAAAACGATATCGGTGGACAAACATTTGAAAATGAAAATACAATTCTGAAACGAAATGATAAATATTGGGGGTATTAGGTAATCAATTACGACAAATTTGGTGCTAATCTTTCATTATGCTTAGCAGTAATGTTTGGTTTTTATTTTCTTTTTGATTTTCCCACAGCATGATAAATTTCTTTGTACAATGATCGATTTTTGAAAAAAGGTTTTTTTGAGCTAATCATTATCATAACGGTTGAAATGCTAAAATGGAGGGACATCGTTTTGAAGCATATATGCTTATATAACATGCATATATAACTTTGTTTGCATTGAAAGAAATAGAGATTTTCTTCAATAAGCATGATTCTGGTTTAATTAACTTGAAAATATTGTATTTTATAACCATATCTTGTATTGAAAATATTTTTAGGCATACCAAGCATAAGAAAATGTGGATCCGGATAAGCTGACTTCATTGAAAATCGAACATTCAAACTTTAATTACTTTTGATTTAGAGTATTAATCTACTTAAAACCACTTCAGCAGTATACTTTAAATTATAATAGATACCTCGAAACAAAAATTCCATTTTAATTTGATAAAATTACAGAGATATTTTTGAGGAACATAAAAATCAGAGGTTCTAGGCATATATATGTGTTCTAAAGAGTTTAAGTGCTCAGAGAAATTCTCACGGGCATGAGAATATGCTCGACCTTTATATGCTTCGAGAATTTAATGAGCATTTATGAGCATTTTGAATTAGGATTTAAAAAATCGTATTTTCTATCTTTATTAATAATAATTATGGAGATTATTTAAATTTCGCGGCAAAATGTATCGCTTCAAATCGGAAAGGGCGCTAAATTTAAATAATAAAAGAAGTCAAAAGTAATAGAAAACATATTATTCGCATTAAACAGTGCCTTATTCAGGGTTGCTACAATAAGCCAATTTCTAAATTCTATGTATTTTTAAAACGCTTTTTAGTTTTGTTTTCAAGTCAAAACGATATATTTTCAACCAAAGAAATGACTTTTCAACTAAAATGATGAATCTTAAAAAAAATGTTTTTTTAACCAAATAGTTGAAGTTTCAACCCAAAAAATTAATTTTCTACCCAAAAAGACTCATTTTCAACAAAGTACATGAATTTTCATCTAAAAAAATCAAATTTCAACCAAAATTAGAAGAGTTAAAATGTCAGAAAAATGAATGTTCAACAACAACAAAAAAACGAACTTTCAACAATATATTTTTTTTTCATAAAAAAAAATATTTTTTAACCAAAAATAGAAGAATTAAATTTTCGATTTAGGCAATCAATTTTCATCTAAAAAGAAACGAATTTTCAACCAAAGAAATAAATTTTGAATCACAATGATGAATTTTTAACCAAAAATATTAAATTTTGACCAAATAGTGGACTTTTCAATCCAAAAGATGAATTTTCTATCAACAAAAAAACGAATTTTCAATTAAATAGTTTTTTCAATTCAAGAAATGAATTCTTAACAAAAAATAGAATAGTTATATTTTCTACTAAACAGATAATTTTGTAACGAAAAATTTCTATCAAAAAAGGTAAATTTTCCACAAAAAATGGAATAATTAAAGTGAATTTTCAACTAAAATGATGAATCTTCAACTAAAACAGTTTAATTTTTAACCAAATACATTAATTTTTAACTAAAAAGATCAATTTTTCACCAAAAATAAAGTGGGATAATTTTCAGTTAGTGAAATAAATTTTCAACCAAAAAACAAACGAATTTTCAATAAAACAGTTAAATTTTCCACCAAAGAATTGAATTTTCAACCAAAAAGATGAAATTTCAACTAATGAGAGTACTCTTTTACCAAAAAAGACGGGTTTTCAACAAATAGTTAAATTTTTACCGAAGACAGATAAATTTTCAACAAAAATGAGAATAGTTAAATTTTCAGTAAAAAAATTAATTTTCAATAATATTTAAGTAAATTTTCAACGAAATAGTATAATTTTCAACTAAGAAGATTACATTTCTATCAAAAAAGATACATTTTCGACAAAGTACATGAATTTTCATCTAAAAAAAATCAATTTTAAACTCAAATTAGAATAGTTAAAATGTCAGAAAAATGAATGTTCAACAAAAAAGAAATCGAATTTTCAACAATATATTTAAAAAAAAGAAAAGATTTTTTAACAAAAAATAGAAGAATTAAATTTTTAGTTTAGGCAATCAATTTTCAACCAAAACAATGAATTCTCAAAAAAATAATTCAATTTAAATTAAAAAAGATAAATTTACAAACCAAGAATATAATGTTTCAATTTGCAGTTAGAAAAGTAAATAAAAAAACCAGTTTTCAGCCAAATTAATTAATTTTCAACTAAAAATATAAATTTTCAATCAAAAATGGAATAGTTATATCTTCAGTTACAAAAAATTAATTTTCAACTAAAAAGAAACGAATTTTCAACCAAAGAAATAAATTTTTAATGACAATGATGAATTTTTAACCAAAAATATTAAATTTTGACCAAATAGT
>CAKNYM010047256.1:28977-49711 GCA_932195095.1 Andricus curvator | reverse complement strand
AGGAATTGTGGAAGGTGAAGTAGGGGAAGTAGGGAAAGTGAGGGGAACTGAGGGGTGGTAATTGAGGAGTAATTATAGGATGAGAATTAGCGGAAGTAAGGCGAAAGGAGGTAAAGTAGGGAAAGTGCGAGGAGCTAATAGGAGGGACGGTAGGAGAAGTGAAGAGAGTTAAAATAAGGGAAATGAGGGGAAGGGAAATAGTGAGAGTAGGGGAAGCGAGGGGAAGTAAAGGTAAATAGGGGTGCGGAAGTAGGAGAAATGAGGGGTGGAGAAGTAGGGGTGAATAATTGGAAAGTAATTGGGGGAAGGAAGTGGAAATGAGGGGAGGGGAAGTAGGGAAAGTGAGGGAAACTGATGGGAGACAAAGTAGGAGAAATGAAGAGAGGTGAAAAGAAATGAGGGGTTGGGGAATAGGGGAAGTAGGAGGAGTGATGGTAAGTGAGGGAAAACAATCATATTTTCCGTGAAAAATGTTAGCATAACCTAAAATTGTTCGAAAATTCAAATCTTTGAAATTTAACTATTTTTGTTTAAAATAACCGAGTTTCGGTAAAACACGTTAAGGTAACTATTATACAAACATTTTAAATATTCTTTGAAATATAATTATTTTTCAAAAAAAAATATTTTTCGAAATCTGATAATTTTTGAATAAAAATACTGATTTTCAACGAAATTTGTATATTTAACATGGTATTTCTAATTTTGGTGTTTTAGAAATTTCAGAAATATTTTTATATTCTTATAATTATTTCTGAAATAATATTTTAAATAATTTATTAGATAATTTGAAAGTTTTCACACTCAGAAAAAATATTCTTTAATCAAAGAAATTTCTTTGGTTCAATGAAATGGTTTTTTGTTCCAATGAAAATTTTTCTCAAATTTGAGATAATTTTCTTCATTTTTAATTTATTTTTGGCTAAATTATCAAAATTATTTTCTCAATTCGGATAAAGTTTTCTATGATTTTTATTATTAGGGTAGTTATCGTGCCAAAAATCAGGTCTCTGGAAAAAAAGTTTTCTATGATTTTAAGGATTGAAATAATATTATCAGTAATTTCTTCATATTAAAAAAAACACTATTTTTCACAGAAATAGTTGAAGATTTACGAAAAATAATAATTGTAACATTCCCTATAACTTTACTGTTTCCAATTTGATTAAAAATGTTTCTTTTGAAAAAATTCTTTTAACGATTTCAGCCATAGAAAAATTTAATTTCAAAATTGGTAACAGAAGAGTTTTCGGGAATGTTTTCTCCAAAAAGGCCATCATTTATTAAAAGTCAACCATTTTTCAAAAAACAGAGAAAAAACTGGGGGTACGGTGCGTTTCAGGTAATCATTCAAGCAGGGTAATAGTTAGCTGATTACTCCCAACTGAGGTAAAATTTCCACCACGGAAAGTTTACCTCAGTTTGGAGTGCGCACCTCGAGTTTACCCTGCTTAACCGATTACCTGCAACATTTCGTACCCTCAGTTTTTTCTTTGAATTGGTAAAAAGCGATGTTAAGATAAAATTTAATTGCAAAGAACATTGTTAAAATAAATTTTTTTTGTAAGTTCAAATTTTTGTTTATTGCAAATAATGCTTTTTTTTAATTTGAAATATCATCGTCAGTAATACTATTATTTTGGGCGCTGAAAAATGGTTAAATTATTATTCCCTATGGAAAATTTCAAGTAATTTATCTAATTACCTGACTTTTTCTAAAATATTAAAATAAATTAAAACACTTTTTATCGTTTTAAAGGTTTAAAAGAAAATGATTACATTTTCAGATTTTTAAATTTAATTAGTAGAGAAAAAATGGCCTCTGACAGTTATTAACAAAAATTTTTGAGCTCAAACTTTCTAGTTTTTAAAAATCTATAAAAATTGGAAAGACTGCTAATATGCTCAAATACTTTGTAGGATAATTTAAAGATTGAAATTGTAGTTTAAAATTTTAATCAAGTTTATGAAAAACACAAATGCAATTTTTTTTTAAGATTGTCGTTAAAAAAAAGTATTTAATTGTTCCATTGATTATTATTGAAAATATTATTTAGATATCCTTACATTTCTCATAAACCTGAAGTTTTCCGACTTTTCATTTTAAACAATTTTATTTATATTTTATATATATATATCGAAAATGGCGCTATGCACTTTTTAACAATTGGATTGATAAAGTTTAGAAAGGTTCGAAACAGCGGCACTAAATTTTAATTTCCTTCGATAATGAGATAGTCGAACACAGCTGAGAATTCTGACATTTCTTCACTTACAAGATCCAAATCTTTGTCATAAGTAAAAGTGTAGAGTTCGTTAATAAATCGCGAATCCTTTTTATAGTGACTCCTATTTTTGCCACTACTACCCATAATTTCTGGAAAATATTGAAACTGTCAATGCACTTATAAAATAAGAGAAGAACAAAACAGAACCGAGTTTTAGACAACGAGAACCGCACGCGATGGTGAACGAACTGAGCTATCGGCAGGCAAACCTATAGTGCCTTACTTAGGCTTCAGTGAAAGTACCGGCACATTTCTGCCGTCCTCATGAAGAAACTGTACAACTGCATTTTTGTCAAAAATCAGGTTTTTTAAAATATTTATATTTTTTTTTGTCATTTTTATTTTTTTTTATTATTTTATTATTATTATTATTAATTATTATTACTATATACTATTAATTTGTCATCGCCAACGGCGATACCACGCTGAAAACACCAGTTCTCGTAAGATCACTGAAGTTAAGCATTGTTGGGCGCGGTTAGTACTTGGATGGGTGACTGTTCAGGAATACTGCGTGCTGTTGGCCCGTCGTGGGTGTGGTGGGCCCACATTGGTAGTAAATATCCACCTAGAAACACTACCCGAATCGGGTAGTGAAGCAATGAACTTTCGAGTTCGAACTGCCAATCTATGTATGTAGGTATATATTTTTGTTTATATTTTAGATTCCTTATGAAAAGGCAAAAACTATACTAATCTTTCTCTAAAAAATAGGTGTGTCACGAAAATCTCGAAAGCATTGTTGTCGCTTTTCCTTTTCAACAAAAAAACGAATTTTCAACAAAATAGTTAAATTTTAAAGCAAAAAATTAATTTTTAACTAAAATCAGGAATCTTTCACCAAAAAAAATGAATTTTCAACCCAATATTTGAATTTTTTATCGAAAAAAGACAAATTTTCGACAAAATAGACGAATTTTCAACAAAATAGTTAAATTTTCAACCAAGCAGATGAATTTTCAAGCAAGAAGATTAAATTTCTATCAAGAAGATTAAATTTCTATCAAAGAAGATACATTTTCGACAAAAAACAAAATAGCTAAATTTTCTGTTCAAAAATTAATTTTCAATAAAAAAACTAATTTTCAATCTAAGAGATGAATTTTCAACCAGTCAAATGAGTTTTATACCAAAAAAATTGAATGTCTATAACAAAAAATTTGAGGTAAAATAGAATAGTTAAATTTTTAGTTAAAAAATTAATTTGAAATAAAAAAACTAATTTTTAACCAACGAAATTAAATTTCAACCAAAAACATTAATGTTCTACCAAAAAAAGAATAATTTTTAACCAAAATACATGAATTTTGAACCAAAAAGGTAAATCTACCAAAAAAGGACAAATTTAAAACAAAATAGATGAATTTTCAACCAAAAAAGATAAATTTTAACAAGGAATAAAATATTTAAATTTTCTGCTAAAAAATTAATTTTCAATAAAAAAATTGATTTTCAATAAAAAAACTAATTTTCAATCCAAGAGATGAATTTTCAACCAATCAAATGAGTTTTATACCAAAAAAATTAAATGTCTATAACAAAAAATTTGAGATAAAATAGAATAGTTAAATTTTTAGTTAAAAAAATTAATTTGTAATAAAAAAAACGAATTTTTAACCAACGAAATTAAATTTCAACCAAAAACATTAATGTTCTACCAAAAAAAGAATAATTTTTAACAAAATACATGAATTTTGAACCAAAAAGCTCAATTTACTACCAAAAAAGGCAAATTTTTGTAACAAAATAGTTCAATTTTCAACCAAAAAAGATAAATTTTAACGAGGAATAAAATAGTTAAATTTTCTGTTAAAAAATTAATTTTCAATAAAAAAATTGATTTTCAATAAAAAAACTACTTTTCAATCCAAAAGATAAATTTTCAACCAATCAAATGAGTTTTATACCAAAAAAATTAAATTTCTATACAAAAAATTTGAGATAAAATAGAATAGTTAAATTTTTAGTTAAAAAAATTAATTTGCAATAAAAAAACTAATTTTTAACCAACGAAATAAAAATTTCAACCAAAAACATTAATGTTCTATTAAAAAAGAATAATTTTTAACAAAATACATGAATTTTTAACCAACAAGGTAAATTTTCTATCAAAAAAGGCAAATTTGTAACAAAATAGATGAATTTTCAACCAAAAAAGATAAATTTTAGCAAGGAATAAAATAGTTTAATTTTCAACCAAACAAATGGATTTTCTATCAAAAAGATTAAATGTCTATAAAAAATTAATTTTTGACTAAAAATTTAGTAAAATTTTCATTTAAAAAATTAATTTTCAATAAAAGGATAATTTTCAATAAAAAAACTAAATTTTAAGCCAAGAAAATAAATTTCTAGCCAAAAAGATTAATTATCTACCAAAAAAGATTATTTCTTAACAAAATCCATAAATTTTCTATTGAAAAAGACAAAATGTAAACAAAATAAAGAATTTTTCAATTAAATAGTTGATTTTACAACTAACGAAGATAAATGGTTAATCAAACATGGAATAGTTAAATTTTCAGTTAAAAAAATAATTAGTTCAATTATAAGTAGTTGAATTTTAAACCAAAATTAGTGAAAATCTTGAAAATGTAAACAAATAGTTCTCAAATCATATATTGGTTCAAAATTAAACTGTTGTTATGAAAATTTAACTATTTGGTAGGAAATTAACTTTTTTGTTGAAAATTCAACTGCTTTGTAGATAAATCGTCTTTTTGGATTAAAGATTCAACAATTCTGATGAAAATTGATGTAGTTTGTTGAAAATTCGTCTCGTTTGGTAGAACATTAAACTTCTTGGTGGAAAATTCATCTTTTTACATTCTCATCCAAAAAATGAGAAGGTATTAGATTTGTGTAAAATTTGGGGGGGGGGGCCCCCCGTTTTCGTCAAATGTCCACGTTTTAAGACCCCCTGAATCCTAAAAACAGGTTTTTACGAATGTGTCTGTCTGTTTTTCTATTTGTCTGTCTGTTTGTCTGTAGTTTTTTAGTTTGTTAGTATGATAACTTCCGAAAAAATTAACAGATTGGATTGGCCTTTGATATACTCTTTTAGTGTCTCGAATTGAAGGTCAAGTTCGTTAACCAGCCATTTTGAATAAAAATTCAAGAAGTGAGCACATTTTGAAAATTGTTGAGACCACTTTTTTCAAGATTTGAAAATTCTATGTACGGTTATTAGTAGTACTCAAAAAGCACGATATGAAAAAATGTCACAAAAAGAAAAACGTTGCATTTTTAACACCCTAAAAGATTATCACAACAACTTTTCGCATTTTCTTGAAAAATCGAAAATTCAAATTTTGACCGCACAAAAAATAATAAAAAATTTGATTTTGCGCCCAAAATATACAAGATACGAAAAAATATGAATCAATGAAAATTGTGCACTTGAAAAAGATCTACAAATTTGTTAGGGATCAATTTTTGATAGGACGCGTAGTTTTTGTTTTATTCGTAAAAACCTGCATTGAAAATAGAAAAATTAAATTTTGGGACAAACGACACAAGATACGAAAAAAATAAATAGACAAAAGTGGTTCACTCAAAAAAGAGCTACAAATTTTCTATAAATCATTTTTTGATAGGATGCGTAGTTTTTTTCATAATCGTGGAAAATAACATTGACAGTAACAAAATTAAATTTTTGGAAAAACCACGCCAGGTACAAAAAAAGATAAATAGACAAAAATTGTGCATTCAAAAAGAAACTACAAATCTGTTGGCAATCACTTTTTGATAAAACGCGCAGGTTTTGTTTTAATCGTAAAAAATAAAATTGAAAATAAATTTTTGGACAAACGACACAAGTCATGAAAAAAATTAATTAAAAAAAGTTTCTCACCCAAAAAAGATCTATTTGAATAAAAATTCATTTTTTTGTCGAAAGTTCAACTATTTGGTTGAAAGTTGAACTAGTTTATTGAAAATTCATTTATTTAAATTTTGGTTTCTTGGTTGAAAAATTAACTTTTTTGTTGGAAATTCGTAGCATTTTTGTTAAAAAATGCGAATTCACCATTAGTGTTATTAAAACAACCATATCTTAAATTATCCAATTTTTTTCAACTTCATGTTTAAATATGTAAAATACATTTATTTTCGAAATCGACCTCAAGGGCTCTCATGAAAATTTAGTTAGCTTTGATTTCAAAAAAAATTTTGAAATCGATTCAAAATTGTAGACGGAATCGTATTTTGAACAAATTTTCGTTATTTTGGTCCAGTGTGCAAAAAAATGCTATTAAAAATAATTCCTAAGATTTTAATTTTAAAACTCTGAGAAAATTTGACGAGGTTTTGAAATATCCACTGGAATTATTTTGTCGTGAATGAATACAGGAAAAAAGTTATAAATAGTGTTGTAAAAATACAAAAAGTAAATTTTTAAATTCCATAAAATTTACAAATATTAGCCTGAAAAAGATGTTAACAATTACAAGTAATATTTTAAATCTTTGAAACTTTTAAAATTTTAAAATCCTGCCCGCGCGTCTTATTTTAAAATAAATTTAAAAAAAAATGTATCAATATTATAGGTCAATCGATTCGCCTCGAACCAAGGAATATTTTATATTCTTGCATCAACTTTGAATTATGTTAACGAAAAAATTTTTACTATAAAAATCGATTTTAAAAATATTATTGAGTGCTAAAAAAAATGCAAGAAATATTTTTAGAAATTCTTCGGTCAGTTTCAAGATATCATACACACACACACACACATCCGGACAATTCCTTAGAACATTTTATTAGAAATTTATAAATTGAGGAAGATTTAATTAAATGAATTTAAAATTTTTGGAAAATGTTACCATTGCAAAGCTTCCTCTATGAGGAATCAAAATTATAAAATCATAAGGTATGTTAAGGATACTGTTAAGCGAAATAAATGGTTTTATTTTGTACTTATATACACAGATTTGAATGATTAAATTGATTACTTTTGTATCAATAATAAATTTTTTCATTAAGAAAACTTAATAACAAATTGTGATTTAATTTTAAATTATAAATTTCATCATAATTTTATTATTTAATAATTTCTGGAAAATTGTAGATGTTAAGTTTCTCCATCAGAAAAGTCGGAGTAGTCGGACTGGTTTGTACTTTTCATACTTACAGGAACACATACTCTACACTCATTACTTATAACATGCTCTTGGGTGATTGAGGTTTACTATTTTTTTTCTGATTTCTTTTTCTTGGTCTCTAAGAGTACAATTTTCTCAAATGGATTTACATCCGGTTTGTGCTGAAGAAAACAAAACACACATGTCCCTCTAGACGGCCGTGCATAAATTACGTAAATTCTTTTGGGTGGAGTCTAATTAAGGATCTATCAATATTTTTCTATCTATCTTTTAATCTAAATTCCAGTCTATCTTTTTCATTACCCTCTTCTCTATCTCACCTTATACTAAAGGAAGTCTAATTTTATATCAATAATTTTTTTTAAATGTCTTATTGCGGGGGGGGGGGGGGCAATGGTAAAATCCGTTTTTTACGTAAGATATTTTTAAGTCTGCGAATAACTGAAAACAAATTAAATTTTTTTATTTGATATTAATAAAAAAAAATTTAGGCACCTATTATCCCTGCTGGAAGTAGAAAGATTGAGAAAGATAGAAATTGGATAGGAAAAGATAGAACTATTCTATCTCTCTCAATGGGTCACTTTGCATCCCTAAGACTTATTTTCCTATCCCCAATCTCAATAATTTTCTATCTCTTTCTCTGCCTTTCATGGCCGAAGACTCTTATTTTTGTCTATCCCTTAGTCTATTTATCTATTACGAATTTCAATATTTTTCAATCTCTTTTTCTATCTTTCGTAACCGAGGACCACCTAGTAGCAAAACCTTCAAGTAGATGTGGATAGATAAAGGATAGGATGAGATAGAGAAGAGAGGATTGAAAAAGATAGATGTTGATAGATATAGTATAGGATGAGATAGAGAAGAGGAGAAGAACAAAGATAGACGGGAATTTAGATTGACAGAGAAATATAAAAATATTCACGTGTATAGATGAAGCATATGATGAGATAAAGAAAGAGGTATTGAAAAATAGATAGAAAAAGATATACTTTGATAGATATATATGATTCGATGAGATAGGGAAGACAATATCCAAAAAGAAAGACACTGATAGATAAAGGATAGGATGAGACAGCGAAGAGGGTATTGAAAAACATAGACGAGAATTTAGATTAACAGATATAGACAAAAGTTGAAATGAATAGATAAAGGATATGATGAAATAGAGAAGAGAGTATTAGAAAAGATAGACGTCAATTTAGATTGACTAAGAGATAAAAAATGATACAAGTGGATAGATAAAGGATAGGATGAGATAGAGAATAGAGGATTGAAAACGATAGACAAACATTTCGATTGACAAAGAGATAGAAACAGATTGGCGTGGATAGACAAAGGATAGGATGAGAGAAGAGGAGAAAAAAAGCATATACGGGAAATTGGATTAACAGAGATAGAAAAAGATTGACATAAATAGAGAAAAAGGGTAGGATGAGATGTATGAGATGTATTGAAAATGATAGATGTGAATGAAGATTGACTAAGAGATAGAAAATGATAGACGTAGATAAAGGATAGGATGAGATAGAGAAGAGGGAATTGAAAATTATAGATGTGAATTTAGATTGACTAAGAGATAGAAAATGATACACGCAGATAGATAAAGGATAGGATGAGATAGAGAAAAGGGGATTGAAAAGGATAGACGTGAATTTAGATTAAAAAGGGATGGAAAATGATAGACGTAGATAGATAAAGGATAGGATGAGATAGAAAAGACGGTATTGAAAAAGATAGAAAAAGATCAATTGAAAAATAGACAGAGTGGGATACATTTTCTCTATCTCTTTCTGCCATAAAGATTCAAAGTTATTCAAAAAGATAGGATCTATCTTTTTACTTCCAGCAGGGATTTTCTAAGCAAAATTTCCAGTTTTCTAATCTAATGTTTTAAAAGTATTAAAAATGAACTTCAATATTTATTTAAACTATTATTCTTTAGTCTGTAAATGATCCAAAATTCTATTTATCGCAGGATTCACAGTCTCTCTCATTTTTCTCGTTTTGCACTTAAATGCGAAATAAATTAAAAGTTTATTTTTTTCGGTTAAGAGATCTACTATTAAATTTCAGGTTAAAAATTCATCTCTTCAAATAAAAAATTTGTCTTGGCCAAAATTTTGTTGTTGTTGAAAATTCAACTGTTTTGTTGAACATTCTTCCTTTAGTTTGCAAATTTATCTCTTTTTGTAGAAATTTATTCTTTTTTAGTTAAAAATGCAACTGTGTGGTTAAAAATTAAAATGTGTCAAAGATTAATTTTTTCGTCAAACATTCACATTTTCGGAATGAAAATTCGTAAAAAATTCGTCTATATTGGTAGAAAACTAATCCTCTCGGTGAAAAATTTAACTATTTGTTTGAAAATTTATGTATTATTTTGAAAATTCATCTTTTTTGGTAGAAACTCATTTTTTTATAAAAATCCAACTCTTTGATTGAAAATTAATCTGCTTTATTTGAGGGTGCAAGTATTTTGTTAAAATTCACCTTTGTTGGTTGAATTCAACTGGTTTTGATTAAAAATGGAAATTTTTCGGGTTGAAATATTACTTAGTACATTTTTTGTTGAAAATTAATCTTTTTAGGTTGAAAATTCAATGCTTTGATTGAAAGTTGAACTGCTTTTCTTAAAATTATTATTTTTTTCAAAATTCATAATTTTAGTAGAAAATTCATCTCTTTGGTTGAATATTGAACTACTTTGATAAAAATAATTTTTTTCGTTGTTAAAAATTAATATTTCCAAGTGAACATCACAAATCAATGTTTGTTATAAACTATTTAAATAATTTAAAAAAATTATAATTAAATAAAATAAAGAAATTAAATGTAAATAAATTAATAAATATTCTCGGTAAAAAATAGAAATAAATTTATTTAAATTTTTTCTTACTCGGTTGAAAATTCAACTGTATGTTTGAAAATTCAACTTTTTTGTAGAAAATCGGTCTGTTTGTCTTGAAAATTCAAGAACTTGGTAAAAGATTCCACAATTTGTTGAAAAATTAATAATTTGATAGAAAATTCGTTTTTCATTGAAAATTAAGTTTTTAAATGCAAATTTAACTATTCCATTTTTGTTTGATAATTGATCTTTTTTGTTGAAAATTCAATTCTTTAACTAAAAGTTGAACAGCTTTCTTTAACATTAATTTTTTTGTTAAAAATTCATAATTTTAGTAAAATCTTCATACCTTTGACTGATAATTGTTCTTTTTTGTTGAAAATTCAATTCTTTAATTAAAAGTTGAACTGCTTTCTTTAAAATTAATTTTTTTGTTCAAAATTCATAATTTTAGTAAAATATTCATCTCTTTGGTTGAATATTGAACTACTCTGATAAAAATTGATCTATTTTGGTTGAAAATCAATTGTTTAAAATGAAAATTTAATTACTCGGTTGCAAATTCAACTGTTTGATTGGAAATTCAACTTTTTTGTAGAAATTTCGTCTGTTCGTCTTGAAAATTCAATAATTTGATAGAAAATTCGTTTTTCATTGAAAATTCATTTTTCATTGAAAATTAATTTTTTAAATGAAATTTTAACTATTCCATTTTTGTTTGATACTTGATCTTTTTTGTTGAAAATTCAATTCTTTAATTGAAAGTTGAACTGCTTTCTTTAAAATTAATGTTTTTGGTTCAAAATTCATAATTTTAGTGAAATATTCGTATATTTGGCTGAATATTGAACTAATTTGATAAAAATTGATTTTTTGTTTGTTAAAAATCAATTGTTTAAAGTGAATATTTAATTACTCGGTTGAAAATTCAACTGTTTGATTGAAAATTAAACTTTTTTGTAGAAAATTCGTTTTTCATTTAAAATTAATTTTTTAAATGAAAATTTAACTATTCCATTTTTGATCGATAATTGATCTTTTTTGTTAAAAATTCAAATCTTTAATTAAAAGTTGAACTGCTTTCTTTAAAATTAATTTTTTTGTTCAAAATTCATAATTTTAGTGAAATATTCGTATATTTTGGTTGAATATTGAACTAATTTGATAAAAATTGATTTTTTTTGTTAAAAATCAATTGTTTAAAGTGAATATTTGATTACTCGGTTGAAAATTAAACTTTTTGATTAGAGATTCAATTTTATTGTAGAAAATTCGTTTGTTTGTCTTGAAAATTCAATAATTTGATAGAAAATTCGTTTTTCATTGAAAATTAATTTTTTAAATGAAAATCTAACTATTCCATTTTTTATTGATTCATTAAACTCAATTCAATTCATTCATTCCATTATTGATCTTTTTTGTTGAAAATCCAATTCTTTAATTAAAAGTTGAACTGCTTTCTTTAAAATTAATTTTTTTGTTTAAAATTCATAATTTTAGTGAAATATTCATATCTTTGGTTAAATATTGAACTTATTTGATAAAAATGGATGTTTTTTTGTTAAAAATCAATGGTTTAAAGTGAATCTTTAATTACTCGGTTGAAAATTCAACTGTTTGATTGAAAATTCAATTTTTTTGTAGAAAATTCGTGTTTGTCTTGAAAATTCAAGAACTTGGTAGAAGATTCTACAATTTTGTAGAAAAATCATTAATTTTATAGAAAATTCGTCTTTCATTGAAAATTAATTTTTTAAATGAAAATGTAACTATTCCATTTTTTATTGATAATTGATATTTTTTGTTGAAAATTCAATTCTTTAATTAAAAGTTGAACTTCTTTCTTTTAAATTAATTTTTTTGTTCAAAATTCATAATTTTAGTGAAATATTAATATCTTTTGTTAAATATTGAATTAATTTGATGAAAATGGATGTTTTTTTGTGTTAAAAATCAATTGGTTAAAGTGAACATTTAATTACTCGTATGAAAATTCAACTGTTTGATTCGAAATTCAACTTTTTTGTAGAAAATTCGTGTGTTTGTCTTGAAAATTCAACAATTTTGTAGAAAATTCAATAATTTGATAGAAATTTAGTTTTTCATTGAAAATTAATTTTTTAAATGAAAATTTAACTATTCCATTTTTGGTTGATAATTGATCTTTTTTGGTTTAAAAATTTAATTACTTAGTTCAAAATTTACGTAATTTGTTAAAAATTCGTCCTTTTTGTTACAAAATTAATCACCTTGGTTGAAAATTGGACTTCTTTGATAAAAATTAGTTTTTGTTCTTGTTAAAAATTAATTTTTTTAAACTGAAAATTTACCTATTTGGTTGAAAATTCAACTATTATGTTAAAAATTCATTTTTTTTGTAGAAAACTCGTCTTTTTGTCTTGAAAATGCAACAGTTTGGTAGAAAATTCAAGTGTTTGGTCTAAAATTCAACTGTTTTATAGAAAATTCGTTTTTTTTTATTAAAAATTAATTTTTTTAAATGAAAATTTAACTATTCCATTTTGAGTTAATAATTTATCTTTTTTAGTTTCAAAATTCAACTGTTTGGTTGAAAATTGATGTAATTTGTTGAAAATTCATCTTTTTTCTTGAAAATGCATTTTTTTTTTGTTACAAAATTCAACTGTTTTGTAGAAATATCGTCTTTTTGGCTTAAAAGTTCAAAATTTTAGATAAAATTTATTGTTTTTATTGACTGAAAAATCTTTCTTGGTTGAGAATGAAACTCTTCTTGAAAATTCGCTTTTTTTTTATTGCAAATTCATCTCTTCTGGTAACAATAGCAATTTCAACTTTTTTGGTTCAATTTAACTGTTTTTTATTCAAAACAAAAATCTTTTCGTGGTAATGTCCAAATTAGGAAAAAATTTTATTTTGAAAAAATTACGTAAGATATTGGAGGAAAGATTAGAATTTCGTTTCAAGATTTCAAATGTTCATTTCCGTTTGGGAAGAAAAATTGTTCATGAGCCTACTGGTAATATCCGACTACCTATAGAGCGATGCGGTTGGTCGATCAAGCGAATCTCTCACTCTCTCCTGTCGATTCACTTTTTTTTTCTTTATGTGTTGTATATAAGAGAACGCATTATTTTGGTACTTTTTTCCATTTTTTTTCACGTAAGATTGCTTAACTCATGGTCTGCTAGGAATAGAAGTTATATTAACTTCAAAATCTTCAAAATAATAACAACATTTTTTAATTAATTAGGATGTTGATTGCTCTTTCGATTTTTTACGTAAGAATAGGGAAGACTATATACTAGAGTAGGTCACAAAAATTTCTAAATGTTTTATATAATTTATAGTAAATTACTGAGAATAATAATTTATGCTGTGAGAAGACTTAGATATTCATTGAAATATTTCTGTTTAAAAACTGACGATAAAATCCATTATTTAGTTGCTTTTAATATTTTCAAGAAGCACTTTTGAGGTAAGTTTTAACAGAAAAAAAATAAATTTTCAACAAAGTAGTTGAATTTGTAACCACATAGTTGAATTTTCGACCTACAAAGATGAATTTTCAACAACAAAATTAATTATCAACCAAACAGTTACATTTACAACCAAATAGTTGAATTTTTCACCAAAAAAGATTTTTCAGTCGAAGGGAGAAAAAAGATTTCAACCAAATTGTTGAATTTTCTAATCAAAAAGCCAATTCTCTAGAAAACCGTTGATTTTTTTTTATTTTTAACCCGAAAATATGATTTTTCAACCAAATAGTTCAATTTTCAAGCCAAAAACGAATTGTTTAGAAGACAGTTGAATTTTTATTCCAAAAGTAAGAATTTTCTATCCAGAAGGAGAAATGTTAAAAAAAATAGTTGAATTTTTAAGAAAATAATTAAATTTTCAACAAAATAGTTGAATTTTCAACTAAAATGATGAACCTTCAACAAAAAATGAATTTTTAACAAATAAGTTCATCTTTCAACCAGGTAGTAGAATTTTCAATAAAAAAATATGAATTCTCAACGAGAAAAATGTAATAGTTGATATTTAGAGCAAAAAATATTTTAATAATTATTAACAAAACTGTTGAATTCAATCGAAAAAGACGAAGTTTTAACAAAATAGTTGAATCCTCAACCAAAACAGATTAATTTTTAATTAAACAGGCAAGAAAGAAAAAAAATTTCAATCGAATTGTTAAATTTTTAAAGAAAGTAATAGAATTTTTAACCAAAATGACGAAATTTCAACAAAAAATTTGATTTTTTAAAGCAAAAAGATGAATTTTCTACAAAAGAGTGGAATTTTTATTTAAAAAGTTCATTTTCAACCAAATAGTTGAATTGTCAACTAAAAACTATCTATTTTCAAACAATAATGGATAAGTTCAATTTTCAGTTTGAAAAATTAATTTTCAATCAAAAAAGAACGAATTTTCAACAAAATAGTTAAATATTCAACCAATAAGTCGAATTTTCAACAGAGTAGTTCAACTTTCAACCAAATAGTTGAATTTTCTACAAAAATAATAGAATTTTCAAGTCAAAAGGACGAAATTACAACAAAGGAGTTGAATTTTTGAACTTTAAAGATGAATTTTAAAAAAAGTTCATTTTCAAGCAAATAGTTAATTTTTTTATGAAAATGAAAGAATTTTCAACCCAAAAGGAAGAAATTTCAAGAAAACATTTATTACCCAAAAAGACGAATTTGCTACAAAACAGTTGAATTTTCAACAAAAAAATTAATCTTCAACCACATAGCTTAATTCTAAACTAAAAACGATCATTTTTCAACTAAAAATAGAATATTTGAATTTTCAGTTAAAAAAATTACCTTTCAACAAAAAAAAAGAATTTTGAAAAAAATTAGAGAAATCTTCAACCAAATAGTAGAATTAATAAAAAAAATTTTACCCCAAAACGATAAAATTTCAACAAAATATTTGTTAAAAAAAAGATATGTATACTAACAAGTAAATTTTTAACAGAAAAGTTAATTTTAAACCACATAGATGAATTTTCAAGTAAAAAAGATCAATTATTAACTAAAAACAGAATAGTTAAATTTTTTGTCCAAAAAATTACATTTCAACCAAAATAAAAGATTTTTGAAAAAAATTAGATAAATGCTCAACCAAATAGTAGAATTAATAAAAAAAATTTCACCCCAGAACGATAAAATTTCAGTAAAACATTTATTACCAAAGAAGACGAATTTTCTACAAAATAGTTGAATTTTGAACAAAAAAATCCACTTTCAGCTAAGAATAGAATAGTTGAATTTTCCGTTTAACAAATTAATTTTAAACCGAGAGAAAAACCAATTTTTCACAAAATAGTTAAATCTTTAACCAAATAGTAGAATTAACAAAATAATTTTCAGCCTATAGCGATGAAATTTCAACAAAATATTTGTTAAAAAAAATATGTGTATGCAAACAATTGAATTTTTAAGAAAAAAGTTCATTTCCAACCACATAGATGAATTTTCAAGTAAAAACATCAATTATTAACTAAAAATAGAATAGTTGAATTTTTAGTTCAAAAAATTACATTTCAACCAAAAAAAAAAGAATTTTGAAAAAAATTAGTTAAATCTTCAACCAAATAGTAGAATTGATAAAAAAATTTCACCCCAGAACGATAAAATTTCAGTAAAACATTTGTTACCAAAAACCAAATGTTCTACAAAACAGTTGAATTTTCCACAAAAAATCCAATTTCAACTAAGAATAGAATAGTTAAATTTTCAGTTTAACAAATTCGTTTTGAACCGAGAGAAAAACAAATATTTAACAAAATAGTTAAATGTTGAACCAAATAGTAGAATTAACAAAAGAATTTTCACCCCATAGCGATGAAATTTCAACAAAATATTTGTTAAAAAAATATATTTATACAAAAGATCAGTTTTAAAGTAAAAAGATCAATAATTAACTAAAGATAGAATAGTTGAACTTTTATTTCAAAAAATTACTTTTCAACCAAAAAAAAGAATGTTGAAAAAAATTATATAAATCTTCAACCAAATAGTAGAATTAATAAGAGAATTTTCACCCCAGAACGATAAAATTTCAGTAAAACATTTGTTACCAAAAAACACATTTTCTACAAAACAGTTGAATTTTCAACAAAAAAAGTTAATTTTCAACCATATAGTTAAACTTTAAACTAAAAACAATCAATTTTCAACCAAAAATAGAATATTTGAATTTTCAGTTAAAAAAATTAACTTTCAACAAAAAAAGAATTTTCAACAAAATAATTAAATCTTCATCCAAACAGTAGAATTAAGAAAAGAATTTTCACCCCGGAACAATAAAATTTCAGTAAAACATTTGTTACCAAAAAACACATTTTCTACAAAACAGTTGAATTTTCAACAAAAAAAGTTAATTTTCAACCATATAGTTAAACTTTAAACTAAAAACAATCAATTTTCAACCAAAAATAGAATATTTGAATTTTCAGTTAAAAAAATTAACTTTCAACAAAAAAAGAATTTTCAACAAAATAATTATATCTTCATCCAAACAGTAGAATTAAGAAAACAATTTTCACCTTAGGACAATGAAATTTCAGAAAAACATTTTTTTCCAAAGTTGACGAATTTTCTGCAAAACAGTTGAGTTTTCCGCAAAAAAAAATCAATTTCCAACTAAGCATAGAATAGTTAAATTTTCAGTTAAACAAATTAATTTTCAACAAAAAAGAAACAAATTTTTTACAGAATAGTTAAATCTTCAACCAACTCGTATAATTAACAAAAGAATTTTCACGCCATAACGATGAAATTTCAACAAAATATTTGTCACAAAAAAAAAAAGATATTTATACAAACAATTGCATTTTTTAAAAAAAAAGTTATTTTTTTAGGCAAACAGGAGAATAGGGGAAATTGGTTAAACAGATGAAAATTGTTTAAATAATAAAATATATTAAACAACAAATATTGTTTTTGACTTTCACCAACTATATCATTTATCCCGAAAAATAGTCACATTTCACGATTTACTACAAAAATATTGTTTAAACAAATAATAATTGTTTAAACAATTTGAAATAAGTTGAAAAATATTTGAAAACTTGTTATTGCTCGAATACAAATATTTAATGTTGAAAAAATTCAAAAAAATATCATCTTTAGAATGAATTTTACATGAAACTGCTATTTACCACTTTTTGGGACTTTTTCCGGGCAGAATACAAGGGGGTTCGGACGGTCAAAATTAAAAGTTATTGGGCGAAAATCATTCCTTGAAAATTGCTTAAGAAGTGACTAAACTTTAATTTACGGAAGGTTAATAACAAGTACTTATTTTTTCCATTTTTTTCGAAAACCGAGCTTTTCCCATTAAAAACCCCATGTTAATTTAAAAAACTTGGGTACACGGAATAACATTAACCAATTAAAAAAAAAGTGAATTCCTTGTTCCTGAAAACGAGAAAATTAGGGGGTGATCGATCACCAAAAATCGAAAGCCGAATTTTTGGACCACCTTAATTCGGATGCTTCTTACGAGATCATAAAAATTAAGAATAATTATTTATTAGTTAAGTGAACTTTTTATGTTTAAAAGTTACGAGCTCCATTTAGATAAAAAGTTTGATATTACAGAAAAATGTCACATATAATCACGTTTCATAACATGTGCTGAAAAAAATGCCCATAAAGGCAAAGAAAAAGCTTAAGGCATTTATGGATCAGTGAGCAGATGTTCCTTCAGGGTAAGGAGTTACGAGGTTCACCTTGACCTTTCATCGTCTCGGATGCAAAACTATCCGACATAAATTTTTTGCTCTTTTTATATTTAAAATATAATTAGGATCCAAATGAGGCCCCTCTACCAGCGAAATTAAGGCTCTCAAAACGACTAGAGTTTTAGCCACATCCATAATACGTCTACAAAAATGCATTGTTTGATGTAATATTTTAATCACATAATCTAAAGGCACTTTTACTGGGGGAAGCATAGCGATTTTTTCGAAAAATTTCCTTTTTATTGTTTTGTAATTGAAAATTGAGTGTTTTTTGCGCCTGTAGAATGTAACGCGCCAGCTAACACTTTATGCCGGGCTGCAGTCACCCGGTGTAGTTTCAAGTCACATAAAATCTAAAAGTATAATAATATAATACAATAAAAATAAATAATAATAACATAATGATAATTTTTTGAAAATATATCTAATATAATATCCTCCTTTTTGCCGGTAAGGAAGTTATTTTTTTGTTTACCATCAAACCAACTTACCACCAAACTTTTGTTCAGTATTCAAAATAATAAATTAATAAATAATAATAATAACTAGCAATACTAGCAATTATAATAATAATAAAATAAAATGATAATTTTTCCGGGTGGCTGCAACTCGGCATACAGTGGTAGCTGGCGCGTTGCATTTTACAGGCGCAAAAACACCTAATTTTTAGTTACAAAAAAAACAATAAGAAAATTTTTCGAAAAAATCGCTATGCTCCTTCTAGTAAAATTGCCTTCAGATCATGTGGTTAAAATATTACATTAAGGCCATGTGATGAGTGGAGTCACGTGTCCAGATTCTATACCTTACCGGCACTTTCTTTATTTCCTAACTTATTTTCACACGAATAGCCACATCGAGTTGAAAATTTGAGATAATAAATAAGAAGCACTAAGAAAGGTGGGCCTGGTCCTAAATTTTAATAATCATGAAAAAAGTTTTTTGGTAAATAATTTTTTGTTGCTTTTTTCATGATTATTAAAATTTAGGACCAGACCCACCTTTCTTAGTGCTTCTTATTTATTATCCCAAATTCTCAACTCGATGTGGCTATTTGTGTGAAAATAAGTTAGGAAATAAAAAAAGTGCCGGTAAGATAGGAATCTGGTCACGTGACCCACTCATCACATGGCCTTAAGAGCCTTAATATTCAGAGTGTTGAATATTCTGAAAATATTCAATAATTTACTTTTTACGGTGATTGATTTACAAATACTTTATCTTGAACACGAATGTAGAAAGGAATCCCTTCATTGGCTACAAATGTGCAGTTTCGTGATGCGAATGCAGTGAAATAATTAAATTTATGGTAAAATCATTGTTGCACAAGAAAAATCATTTGGAATATTTCTGACTTTAATCAGTCTTGGCACGTGGACGACACAGCGGGACAATTGGTAGAAAAAAAGTACTCTTGCGATAACAATAGTAATTCTGTTGTCGCATCTATTCAGGGGAATACACTTGCTTCTGGAATTACTATTATCGAAAGGGTAATTTTTCTACAACTTGTCCCACTGTGCCGCCCACATGCCAAGACTGATTAAAGTCAGAAATATTCAAAACATTTCTTGCGTAACAATGATTTTATCATAAATTGAAGTATGGCACTGCACTCGCATCACACAAACTGCACATTTGGATCCATTAACCCTTTGCGGCGCACATTTTTTTATCATACAAATTTTACTGTTATATGCACCTTAGGGGGTTTTCGGGGTCGCTGATCACGAATCTAAAGTCAGACTTCCAAAATTCAAAATGGCGGATCCAATATGGCGGACGAATTTTTTAAAAAGTTGTTAGATTTTCATAAAACTTCCTACTCGGGGGTTTTCGAGGTCGCTGATTACGAATCTGGATCTCGATTTGAGAAATTCAAAATGGCGGATCCAATATGGCGGACATATTTGTCGGCCATTTTGAATTTTTGAAATCTGGCTTCAGATTCGTGATTGCCGACCCCCAAAACCCCCAGATGCCAAGTTTCATGAAAATCCTTCGAATTTTTGAAAACTCGTTCGCCATATTGGATCTGCCATTTTGAATTTCGCAAATCTGGCTCCGGATTCGTAATCAGCGACCCCAAAAACCCTAGAGTTTCTATCTAGGCTTTCTATCTTCTTTGGAAGTCCTACAAAATTCTTTGAAATACCTTGAATTTTTTTAATCTCATGAAATCCTTTGGGATTCCTTAAAATTCCCGGCAATTTTTGGAAATCTTGAGAATCCTCTAAACTCTCTCGAAAATTGTTGAAATCCTCCGGGATAAATTAAAACCTTCAGATATGTTTGGAAATCTTTCTTTTCTAGGAGAAAATTAAATTTCATTAGATTTTCTTCCGTTCAAAAGATTTAAAAAGTATTTTTCAAATTTGGATGATTTTTCGAATATTAGAAAAAGTGTACCTATACATATATGAATTTTTGGGAAATTCTAAATCCAAATGATAAAATTAATCGAAAACTAGAAGTTTTCTTAAATTCCATCAACCAGATCTGCCACTTACTAATTATTAATTTCCGAATGAAAACAATGAAATTCTCAAATAAAGAAAGTTCACTCAATTTCTTGCTGATACTTCGTTTCATATCAGACGCTCCTCAATTTTCCGGTTATTTATTTTTTATTCGCCCACTTTGTCGTGTGAAAAGATCCCCACGATTAGCATACAATAAACCCTCTGCAGAAGATCCCTCGAGTGGAACGAAGTCCAATAATCGGTTCAAAATTCTACTATTTATTTA
>CAKNYM010047256.1:13946-23977 GCA_932195095.1 Andricus curvator | reverse complement strand
AAAAATTATTAAAAATGGAACGGCTGGGTTGAAAAATCATGTATTTTTCTTAAACTTCAATGTTTTTGGTAAAAAATTAATTTTTTGAATGAAAATTGATCTTTTTTGGCAAAAAATTAATCTTGTTCGTTGAAAATTAATCCTTTTTAATTAAAAATTCAACAATTTGGTAGAAAATTAAACTATTCGATAGAAAATATTTTCGGGTTGAAAATTCATCTGTTTTGTAGATGATTCGTCTTTTTGGCTTCAAAGACCAACAGCTGGGTTGAAAAATCATGTATTGTTTTTTAAACTACGATTTTTTTTGTGAAAAATTAATTTTTTTATTGAAAAATTAACATCTACCATTTTTGGTTAAAAATTAATTTTCTGAATTGAAAATTGATCTTTTTTTGGTAGAAAATGTATCTTCTTTGTTGAAAATTAATCCTTTTTGGTTAAAAATTCAATAATTTGGTAGAAAACTAAACTATTCTGTTGAAAATATTTTCGGGTTGAAAATTTATCAGTTTTTTAGATGATTCGTCTTTTTGGCTTCAAAATTATTTAAAAAAATTAAATATATATATATATAATATTTTTGAAAAATTATTAAAAATGGAACGGCTGGGTTGAAAAATCATGTATTTTTCTTAAACTTCAATGTTTTTGGTAAAAAATTAATTTTTTTGAATGAAAATTGATCTTTTTTGGTAAAAAATTAATCTTGTTCGTTGAAAATTAATCCTTTTTAATTAAAAATTCAACCATTTGGTAGAAAATTAAACTATTCGATAGAAAATATTTTCGGGTTGAAAATTCATCTGTTTTGTAGATGATTCGTCTTTTTGACTTCAAAGACCAACAGCTGGGTTGAAAAATCATGTATTGATTTTTTTGGTGAAAAATTAATTTTTTTATTGAAAAATTAACATCTTCCATTTTTGGTTAAAAATTAATTTTCTGAATCGAAAATTGATCTTTTTTTGGTAAAAAATTAATCTTCTTGATTGAAAATTAATCCTTTTTGGTTAAAAATTCAACAATTTGGTAGAAAATATTGAAATATTCGGTTGAAATTTTATCTGTTTTGTAGATGATTCGTCTTTTTGGCTTCAAAATTCAACAGCTGAGTTGAAAGTTTATGTATTTTTTAGAAACTTCGATTTTTTTTTAGTTGAGAATATATTTTTTTATCTAAAGATTAAAATCTTCAAGTTTTTGTTAAAAATTGATTTTTTAAATTGAAAATTGATCTTTTTTATTTGAAAATTCATCTTTTTGGTTAAAAAATTGATCTTTTTTGGTAGAAAATTAATCTTCTTAGTTGGAAATTAATTCTTTTTGGTTCAAAATTCAACAATTTGATAGAAAATTAAACTGTTTGGTTTTTGGCTTCAAAATTCAACAATTAAGTTGAGAATTCATGTACTTCGTTGAAACTTCGTTTTTTTTATAAAAACTAATTTTTCATCTGAAAATTTAGCGTTTCCATTTTTGGTTGAAAAGTTATGTTTTTTGCTGAAAACATCTTTTTCAGATGAAAATTCAACTGTTTGGTTCAAAATTCATCTCTCTTGATTGAAAATGAAAGGAAATTAATATTCTTTGTAAAAAATTCTTTATTTGCTTAAAGATTCAATAGTTTTGTTAAAAATTCGTCTTTTGGTAGAAAATTTATCTTTATTGGTTAAAAATTCAACTATTTTGTTGAAAGTTTAATTATTTCGTTGAAAATTCAACTTTTTTGTTAGCCATCTTTTTTGGTCGAAAATTCAACTGTTTTGTTCAAAATTTGTCCTTTTAGATTGAAAATAAAACTGTTTTTGGTTGAAATTTAATCTTTTTTGTTTGAAAATGAACCTTTGTAGGTTGAAAATTCAACTATTTCGTTAAAAATTTAATATTTCTGTTAAAAATTCAATTATTCTGTTGGGCATTTAATCTTCTGTGTCAAAAGATCATATTTTTGGTTAAAAATGCAACTATTTGGTTGAATGTTGAACTCCTTTGTTGAATTTTTTTTTTAAGATTTATCATTTGACTTAAAAATTCATCTCCTTGATTAAATATTCGACTATTTTGTTATATACTAGTTTTTTTTAGTTGAGAATTATTTTTTTTAACTGAAAATGTAACTTTTTCATTTTTGGTTAAAAATTGATTTTTTAAATTGAAAAGTGATCTTTTTAACTTGAAGATTCAACTTTTTGGTTGAATATTTTCGGGTTAAAAATGCATCTGCTGTGTAGATAATTCTTCTTTTTGGTTTCAAAATTCAACGGCTGGGTTGAAAATTTATGTTCTTTTTTTGAAACTTCGATTTTTTTGGTTAAAAATTAATTTTTTAATTTGAAAATTTAACTGTTCCACTTCTGGTTCAAAATTGGTCGTTTGCAATTTGAAAATTCAATTATTTTGTGGAAAATTCACGTATTTTGTTGAAAATTCGTAGTGTCTGGTTGAATTAAACTTCTCGAAAATTCGTTTTTTTTTGTAGAAAATTAATTTTTCAAACTGAAAATTTAACGTTTCCATTTTTGGTTGGAAATTCTTTATTTGCTTCAGGATACAACTATTTTGTTACAAATTCGTACTTTGGTAGAAAATTTATCTTTGTAGGTCGAAAATTCAACTATTTTGTTGAAAATTTAATTATTTCGTTGAAAATTCAACTTTTTTGTTAAAGTCATATTTTTTGGTCGAAAATTCAACTGGTTTGGTGAAAATTTGTTCCTTTGGATTGAAAATACTCTGTTGGAAATTTAATTATTTTATTGAAAATTTGTCTTTTTTGGTAGAAAATCAATCTTTTGGGTTAAAAAATCATATTTTTGGTTAAAACTGTAACTATTTGGTTGACTGTTGAACTGTTTTGTTGAAATTTTTTTTTGAAGATTCATAATTTTGGTTGAAAATTCATCTCCTTGATAGAAAATTTAACTATTTTGTTTAAAAAATGTTTTTTTTAAAGTTGAGAATCAATTTTTAACTGAAAATATAACTATTTCATTTTTGGTTAAAAATTAATTTTTTTAATCGAAAATTTATCTCTTCTATTTGAAAATTCATCTTTTTTGGTAGAAAATTAATCTTCTTAGTTGAAAATTAATTTTTTTTGGTTCAAAATTCAACAATTTGATAGAAAATTAAACTGTTTGTTTTTTGACTTTAAAATTCAACAATTAAGTTGAGAATTCATGTACTTCGTTGAAACTTCGTTTTTCTTTTAAAAACTAATTTTTTATCTGAAAATTTAACTGAATATTCCATTTTTGATTGGAAATTGATCGTTTATAATAAAAAAATTCAACTATTTTTTACAAAATTCATGATATTTGTTGAAGACTCGTAGTTTCCATTTTTGGTTGCAAATTTATGTTTTTTGCTGCAAGCTTATCTTTTTCAGTTGAAAAATTCAACTATTTGGTTGAAAATTCATCTCTCTTGATTTAAAATTAATTTTCTTGATGAAAATTCGTCTTTCAGTAAAAAATTTTATCTTTGTTGGTTATTAATTCCACTATTTTGTTGAAAGTTTTTTGTTTAGATTTGCTAAAAATTAGGTCCTCCTTAACCTATCTGGTGGCAACTTTCTCCTGAATTGCTCGGCAAATGAGTTCTTTTGGAAAACGATAAATTTTATTTAAAAAATTGACGTTGAACAAAATTTCATAAAAAGGGCCATATTCAAAAGGCCATAATTTTGGTTCTATTAGAGCTAGAGCAATGTTTTTTTTTAGATCTACTCAAAATTAAGTCTCCTTTAATTAATTATTCGGCAATTTTTACCAGATATGCATAGGAAATAAGTTATGTCCCCAAAACTATTTTTTTTTGTTTTCATTCAAATTATTCGCTTAAAATCGAGTTCTCAGGACCATAACTCCCAAACCTTCAGAGATAGAACATTCGATTTTTTTTCATTTTGCAGAACATTTCAAGCACTTTAATTTTTGTTAAGGTGTTTGGGATATAGAATGAACTGGAATAAGGAAATTTTCAAAAAACTGATTTTTTCCCACTTTTTTGAGCCAATGAAATTCCACGTTTAACTTATTTTCATTAAAATATGTTGATTAACCTCTTAACAAAAAAACAAAAAAAAAAGAGTTTTCTCAAAAAGGGCCCAAGCGATTTTTTTATTTTTGGGCTCAAAATGATCGTGGGGCATCACAGCAGTGAAATCCGTGTTTAGTCAACGGTTATGTTCCTTGGGGGGGGGGGGGGGCATCTAAAATAGCCAAAAATTGGTAACGTAGTTTATGGACGTTCCTTTATCTCCTTATCTATAATTATTCAATGAAACATTCTTTTCACTATCAATCTACCAAAAATCCTCACCTGTCTATGATATCCACTCCTACTACCCTTTAAATGAAGTTCCTTCGGTCGCGTGGAAATAAATCGGTGACGCTGCCCCGATGGAATCGGATGCATCACTATTTAAATGATAACGATAATCAGTCCAATTCGACGAATTCAATCTGACGAAACTCGGATTCAAGAAATAGATTGTGTCACTAGTTCCCACAATACTGCTTTTTTGTCATCCACATATATACACAGAGGCAACGCAAACACCCACCGACCTGCCCACTTTAATTTTATTTATAGGCTTTAGATGCCAGTTGTTTATCGCATGGAAACTTGGATGGCTTTAGTGCGACACCTCCATTCCATACCGCTCCACGTCGCGTTTTAGGCAGTGTACCGCTCCACGTCGCGTTTTAGGAAATATACCGCTACACGTAGCGTTTTAGGCAGTGTACCGCTCCACACCTTGTTTTAGGAAGTATACCGCTCCACGTATTGTTTTAGGAACTATACCGCTCCACGTCGCGTTTTACGCAGTGTACCGCTCCACGTCGCGTTTTAGGCGGTGTACCGCTCCACGTCTTGTTTTAGGAAGTACATCGCTCCACGTCGCGTTTTAGGCAATGTACCGCTCCATGTCGCGTTTTAGTCAGTGTACCGCTCCACGTCACGTTTGGGCGGTGTATAGCTCTCCTTTGCGTTTGGTCGCCGTACAGCTTCAAAGCATGTGTATAAACATAGGACCTGCAGCTATACATCGATCAAACGCGACGGGGAGCTGTACACCGCCTACACGCGACTTGGAGCGGTATGGAGTGGAGGCGTCGAGTGAATAGTTTTGATTATGTTGAAAGTAAAATTGTGAAATTGTGCACTTTTTCCGACTAATGAAAGCAGAGATCACAGTCCATTCCCTTTTTTACCTAAATCCTGTTTTTCCCATCTTAAATTTAAAAAATCCCATAAAACACCTAAAATAAAGAAATTTGACGTAATTTTCCCTTTTTTTTAACTAAGTTCTGATTAAACTATTAAACTATTTCCCTTTCGGCGAGCCTCCAGGGGTAAGCGTGACACTACCCGATTCGGGTAGTGTTTCTAGGTGGATAGTTTCTTGTAGTAAATAACTACAAGTGTGGGCTCACCACACCCACGGCCGCCAACAGCAACGCAGTAGTATCAGACGGTCACCCATCCAAGTACTAACCGCGCCCAACACTGCTTAACTTCAGTGATCTAACGGGAACTGGTGTTTCCAGCGTGGTATGGCCGTTGCCATTGATTTTCTTAAAAAGCGTAAATCCAACAATTTTCAACAAATACTTTTCAGTCATGAAAGTAAAAAAAAGTTCACCTAAATTGTTGAACCTTCAAGCCAAAAGACGAATTGTTGGTGCAAAAGTTGAATTGTCAACCAGAAAATATGAAGTTTCAGCAAAAAATATAATTCTCAACAAAATAGTTAAATTTGCAAGCAAAGAGATAAACCTTTATTCAAAAAAAAAAAAAAAAAAAAAAAAAAAAAAAAAAAAACAATTTTCAACAAAGTAGTTATACTTTTGAATTTTGAATTAAAAAAGATCAATTATCAACAAAATAGTTAAACTTTCAACCAAAGATATGAATTTTCTACTAAAAATATAAATCTCCAACAACAACAAAATTTCTTAACAAAGTCCAAAAAAGATTTCACTTGACTTTTCAATACCAAAATATGCATTTTAAACAAAAAGTAAGTTTTCTACGAAATAGTTAACTTTTCAACAAAGAATTGAATTTTCAACCAAAAAGGATGACCTTTAAAGAAAATTGATGAATTTTCAACCAAACGGTTGCATTTTTGTGCCAGAAAGATGCAATTTTTACTAAAATAGATACATTTTTAATTATAAAGACAAATTTTCATCAACAAAAAAATAGTTATATTTTCATCAAAAAAAAATTTCTGTTTGACTTTTCAACATGAAAATTATTTAAAATAAGAAGTAAATTTTCTATAAAGATACTTGAATTTTCAAGCCAAAAAGACGAATTTTGAAGAAAACAGTTGAATTTTCAACTAAAAAGGATGACTTTTTAACAAAATTGTTGAATTTTTAACAAAACAGTTGCATTTTTTCAAAGAAAGGTGCAGTTTTTACTAAAATAGATCAACTTTTTAAATTAAATTTATTCAGAAAAAAAACAGTTGAATTTTCATCCAAAAAAGATTTCAGTTTTACTTTTCAACATCAAAATATGAGTTTTAAACAAGCAGTAATTTTTCTACAGAGATATTTGAATTTCCAACCCAAAAAGACAAATTTTCAACAAAAAAGTTGAATTTGCAACCAAAATGGATGACTTTTTAACAAAATTGTTGCATTTTCAACCAAATAGTTGTATTTTTATTCAAGAAAGATTAAATTTCTGCTGAAACAGATGAATTTGTATATCGAAAAGACAAATTGTCAGAAAAAATAGTTGAATTTTCATCCAAAAAAGATTTCAATTGACTTTTCAACACCAAAATATAAATGTTGAACAAAAAGTAAGTTTCCTACGAAATAGTTAAATTGTCAAGAAAACAGTTTAATTTTCAACCAAAAAGGACTACTTTTTAACAAAATTGTTGAATTTTCAACCAGTTGCATTTTTGACGAAGAAAGATGCAATTTTTACTAAAACAGATCAATTTTGATTTGAAAAAAAAAAATTTCAAAAAAACTAGTTGAATTTTCATCCAAAAAAGATTTCAGTTTGACTTTTCAACATCAGAATATGAGTTTTACACAAGAAGTAAATTTTCTACGAAGATGCTTGAATTTTCGACCCAAATAAAAATTTGCAACAAAAAAGTTGAATTTTCAACCGAAAAGGATGACTTTTTAACAAAATTGTTGAAATTTCAAACGAATAATAAAATTTATAACTAAAAAAAATCTTCAGGAGGAAGCAAATGCAAAAGAAAAAGAAACAGAAATATAAATACCATGCAAATAAATTACTAACAGAATATTATATCAGGGTTACCACAAAACTTCATTCAAAAAATTCCCTAATTTTTTCCTGACCAATTTTTCATTTTCCCTGACCATTAATATTCAAATGCCAGAATCTTAAACTTGTAACATTTTCAACTTCGAATCTTTTATAAACGGAATAAATCAATTTTGAATTAAAATTGGATAACTTCAAATTTATTCTTCTTGACAATTATTTAAAGTTATAGAAATTTCTTGACTTTTACCACATTTTTTTGTTAAATCCCTGATTTTTCTCTGTCCAATAAAATTCCCTTACTTCTGCAAAAAATTGTTGTGGGCTAGGTTCCTTTTTCACTCACCAGGTTTCTTTGGCGCGTAAAGATGAATTCATATTTAATTTCTGTACAATTACTGCGAGTTATTTGTTTCTTTTTGTTTTTTCCAAACTTTTTGGGGGGGGGGGGGGAGGGGCGGCCCATTGAGCTGTTACGTAATTTGAGTGCGGTCCCTCACAGTAAGTATAATAGTAGAAGAAGTGGGAGCATTTAAGGTGCTTCAAACGACTCGGTTTTGAGAATAATACAAAATACGGCTACAAGGATGAATTGTTTGAATTAATATTTTTACCACATAATCTAAAAGCTTATACATATGCATGACTAGAGCCCTTTTTTCGAAAAATGGTCTTATTGTTTTTTTTTGTTAATCGAAACGCACATTGAAATGAGCGCCTGTTTTCGGTCCGCCATGGATACACTCCCAGTGGCGTATTGTCCGTTTCCAGGCGTAGAAAATTCAGCATATTTTTAATAAAAAAAAAAAGAAACAACAACACGATCATTTTTCGAAAAAAGGGCTCTAGTCATGCACACGTATAAGCCTTTAGATTATGTGGTAAAAATATTACATCAAACAAATCATCCCTGTAGGAGTATTTTGTATTATTCTAAAAACCGACTCGTTTCAAGCCCCTTAAGAAAGTGAAAAGTGAACTTGAAGTTTCTTGTCCGTCCACATAGTCCACATTATCCACATACCGCAAACCAGAGCAGAAGGAGTGGGAGCATTTAAGGTGCTTCGAACGAGTCGGTTTTAAAAAATAATACAAAATACGGCTACAAGGATGAATTGTTCGAATTAATATTTTTACCACATAATCTAAAAGTTTATAGATATGCATGACTAGAGACCTTTTTTCGAAAAATGGTCTTGTTGTTGTCTTTTTTTTTTGTTAATCGAAACGCACTTTGAAATGAGCGCCTGTTTTCGGTCCACCATGGATACACTCCCAGTGACGTGTTGCCCGTTTCCAGGCGTAGAAAATTCAGCATATTTTCAATTAACAAAAAAAAAAAAACAGCAACACGATCATTTTTCGAAAAAAGGGCTCTAGTCATGCACTCGTATAAGCCTTTAGATTATGTGGTAAAAATATTACATCAAACAATTCATCCTTGTAGGTGTATTTAGTATCATTCTAAAAACCGACTCGTTTGAAGCACCTTAAGAAAGTGAAAAGTGAACTTGAAATTTCTTGCCCGTCCACATTGTCCACATACCGCAAAACAATTAACGAGAGAGCAACGAGAGAGAATGCGGTTCACAGCGGAGTTTCTACACATCTGTTCGTGGAACTCACATCCAGTCATGATGTGATCTAGGCTTGTCCGCATATACATGTCACGAGCGGATTATATGTCAGTCTATAATAGTATACAAGAGGGCACCCACACTTCCGCCCACTCTCAAGCCCGTGATACGCCCCAATCAAGAGAGAGAACATTCTCTAGCATTTATAGTAAATCTCAAAAGGAGAGAAAAAGAAAAAAAAGACAAAATGGGAAGAACTAAGGAAAATAAGTCGATCCTTCTTATCAGTAGACGGCCACAATACAGGACCAAAAATGTTGCTAGGCTCGACTAGTGTTATAAAGAGTTTAAGTGCTCGGAGAAATTCTCACGAGCATGATAATATGCTCGACCTTTATGTCCTTTCAGAATATAATGAGCATTTATGAGCATTTTGAATTAGGATTCAAAAAATTGTAATTTCTACTTTTAATATTAATAATTACATTATTTAAATTTCGCGGGGAAATGTATCGCTTCAAATTGGAAAGGGCGCTAAATTTAAATGATAAAAGAAGCCAAAGTAACAGAAAACATATTATTCGCATCAAACAGTGCCTTATTCAGGGTATAATGTTATGCAAAATAAATTTTGTTTCTAAATATATTTAAAATACTTTTTAGTTGTGTTTTTAAGTCAAAAAGATCAATTATCAACCAAAGAAATGAATTTTCAACTAAAATGATGAATCTTCAACGAAAAATTGTTGAATTTTTAACCCAGAAGATTATTTTTCTACCAAAAAAAGACTCATTTTCAACAAAGTATATGAATTTTGATCTAAAAAATATCGATTTTCAACCAAAATTGGAATAGTTAAAATGTCAGAAAAATAAATGCTCAACCAAGAAAAAAACGAATTTTCAACAAAATAGTTTTGTTTTTCATCAAAAAAAATAAATTTTCGACCAAAAATAGAAGAATTAAATTTTCAGTTAAGACAATCAATTTTCAACCAAAAGAATTAATTCTAAACAAAATAATTCAATTTTAAACTGAAAAAATATAAATTTACAAACCAAAAATATAATATTTCAGTTTGCAGTTGGAAAGTGAATTAAAAAAAATGAGTTTTCAGCAAAAGTAATTAATTTTCAACCAAAGAAATTAATTTTTAATCACAATGATGAATTTTC